>NW_026493052.1:7500-20860 GCF_026875155.1 Cherax quadricarinatus
TTCGATGACTTCTTTCATCAAAATTTTGTTCCAGGTTTTCTTTCATAACTTGGTCTTTGGTCTGTGTATGCCATACCCCACACCAAACAAAGCATCCAAATGCGTTATGAGTCGTTTGGCTTTGTTTCTCGTCAAGTGGAGGCATTTCCCTGTACATTCATCCGAAACATTTACGTATATCCTTTGTGTTTTGTGCCTTGTTTGAAGTGCGACAGCTAATAAGCCATTCATGGCGGCACAAAGAGAAAGTTCGGAGTGCCAGCTCTATTGCATAAAGGCGGCCGAGGAAAAATGAGAGAATTCAAGAAAGAAACTCATAGCAACAGTAGGGGCTGGTAATGCGAGTGGCCAGGATGTGGAAGAGTTGGTGGCACAAACCACAGGAAAGAGCAACCACTGAAGAGCTGCAGCACCTTCACTGGTTCCCCCCCCCCCCCCCCCCCCCCCCCCCCCCCCCCTCCCCCCCCCCCCCCCCTGAACAGCAACAGTCGCAGCTGTAGGAAATTGCTTCAGAGGGGAGGAGAGGGGGAAGAATGTGCCTTACTTCAGTGATTTAAGGGACATTTGTGCAATTGGAATGAGTTGCAGAGTTTTGTGGAGAAACATCCTCCCTACAACAGCTGTTGCAAGCTGTGTCTGTAAAAATGTTCAAGGACAATGCCTTATTCCATTTTAGGCAAATCTTTGAGACGCAGAAACTGGACCTCTCTGGACAGGATTATTTGTCGACAGGGGGTCCAGTGCCAGTAAAAGGACAAAGAAGGTAAGTATTTCCGGAATAGGGGACTTGATACTGAGTCCTTATGGAGGGGAAGTCCCCTTCCAACCAATAAAAGACCTCTCCTCCTCCTCGCATCTTCCATACACCAACAAGTCTTCAATAAAGTTCAAATGTAATATAAATGTTCATTTATCCATTTCATTAGTTCTTTATACAGTGCACCTCAAAAATCGAACGTATCTCATTATCGAACGGTTTCGAAAATAGGACATTTTTTCGGACAAAAACTGTGTCCCTATTATCGAACGCGCCCCTATTTTTGGATCCGCTGGGTATGGGACCTGTTGCTGCCAGCTCTGTCCGCGTCCCCGCGCAGCACCTGTGAGCTCAGACTAGCTTTGTTTATGCTTGATGTGAACACTAACTGCACTCTCATTCAAGCATTTACGATTATTTCGTTGTGTTTAGTGACTTGTGGGGGACTCTGAAATAACCTGCCATGGGCCCAAAGAAACTTGCGAGTGGCTACCCCTGTGGTAAGAAAGTGAGAAAATCACATAGATGTGAAGAAGGAAAAAATAGAAGTATGAGAGTGGTGTGAGACTTGCTGAGCTTGCCAGGATGTATGGGAAAAAAGTCGACCATCGGTTTATCCTGTCAAGAAAGAACAATTGCACAGGAAGCTGATGTTGTGAAATGTGTTAATATAGGGAGTGGATGAGGTGCCTTCTTCAAAGATTAAGGAGATTTGTGCCAAGTGGAATGATGTCCAAAAGTTTGTGCAGAAGTACCACCCTGAGCAAGGTGAAACAAGCCATCTTTGCAACAAGTTCAGTGACAGAACCAGTCCTTTTAGGGAAATGCAAAGGGGAGGCACCAGAAACAGAGGACTGTGGACAGTTTTTTGTGAGGACAGGGGTCCAGTGACTCTCAAGCTGGTCCTAGTGGCTTTTAAAAGACAGAGAAGAGAAGTAACCCCAGAGAGGGCTTTACCTGAAGTCCTCATGGAGGGGGATTCTCTTCCAAACACTAACCCCAACTCCCTCTCTTCCCCTCCTTCCCTATCTTCCAGATGCCATCCCCAGTCTTCAATAAAGGTAAGTAAAAATGTTATTTTATATGTATTATATACATAATTAAAAACTATAGTATTTGTTGTATGTAAAACTGTAATTAATCTCTTAAAATGTATTTTTTGTGGGGAATATTTTTGGGTTTCTGGAACGGATTAATTGTATTTCCATTATTTCTTATGGGAAATATTGCTTTGAATTTCAGACTTTTCGAATTTGAACTAGCTCCTGGAACGGATTAAGTTCGATTTTTTAGGTTCCACTGTAATTTCTCATATTTCCTGTATGTAAAAAATATAGTTATTCTCTAAAAAATGTATTTTTTGTTAATACTTTTGGGTGTCTGCAACGGATTAATTGAAATTACATTATTTCTTATGGGAAATTTTGCTTCAAGTTTTGTTGAATTTGGTTTTTCGTCAGACTTTCTGAAATGAATTAATGACGAAAAAACGAGGTTCCACTCTTCATAAGCATAATTATCAGAGTATACATAAAATATGAAATGACTTAAAAACATTTGAAATTTGGAAAGTTTCCAGAAAATAATGGAGAGATGCGGTGCTCGTGGGAGCTCAAGGAGAATATAAACATAAACCTGGGTGGGGCAGGAGGACCACATTAGATAAATAGGTGGGGAAGCATATAGCAAGTTTTGGTTCATAATTTGTAATGTCCATATTACTAGAGGAATGCTACGATAAAGAATAACACCCTAAAGCAGGGCCCTCCCTTATTAGCTTTTGAAAATTATTGTTTTATTCTAAAAAGAGATGAAATTTAGATTCAGGTATCCTACATATGTTTTTTGGTTAGTGATAACCTGTCTAAAACGGTCCTCAAAAAGATCGACGTTCATTTCAGTAGTGCTCCAAATGAAATCTATGTTTTTTTACATATTTTCAAATATACAAAAATGATAGATAAAGTTTTTTTAACTTTTCAAATGTAATAAAAAACAAAGATGATGTACATTTTTTTAGCATACTTCAAATGTTGAAAAAAACGTATATACAGTGGACCCACGGTTAACAATATTTTCATCATCCAGAAGTTTGTTCAGGTGCCAGTACTGACGAATTGTTTCCATAAGGTAGAATATTGTGAAGTACGATTAGTTCATTTCAGACTCCACCAAAACATACACTACAATTGCACTATACGTAAATACACTTACATAACTTGGTCGCATTCGGAGGTGATCGTTTATGCCGGGGGTCCACTGTATATTGTTTGGACAATTTAAGGTTAAACAAAATTATCATATTATAAAACTGTGCTTATAGTATAAAAAACTCCTCAATTTTTGTTGGCTCTTAATGCCTGGTCATGAAGTTTGGAATAATAGTAATTTTGTGGCCCTTACATCTCTTCGTACTGATCATGTTGACTATTCACTCTG
This sequence comes from Cherax quadricarinatus, assembly GCF_026875155.1. NCBI lineage: Eukaryota > Metazoa > Arthropoda > Malacostraca > Decapoda > Parastacidae > Cherax > Cherax quadricarinatus. Next base: position 10,697 of record NW_026493052.1, read on the forward strand.
AGCACGAGCCCTAGCAGGTTGCTGGTGTTAGGTTAATCGTAGCAGTCTGGTAGTTAACTCCTCCCCCTCCCTCGTGATGGGCCTCTGCACTGAATGTCTACGTGCGTGTCCTCGCTCCCGACCTGGTGATGATTGGCTGTACCTTGCTAAAATAAATTTACTTACAGACTACCTGTATATATTTGAAAATAAACTTATATATAAAATAAACCATATTGTAGGCAATTTCCTGGTCTGTCTTTAGGTAAATAATTTAAATAACTAATTTTGAATGTAATGATGCTGGCATATTGATGAATCTTCTTGTACATTACTTTACATCAATATTACTCTACGGAAGCAAAGAAAAAATATTAATTTTATTTTTAAAATTATAAACATTTTTGTATGCAGTAATAGCAAAGTAGCATACTTTAACAAAAAATACAAGGAAAAATAATAAACATAGTGAAAGACCTTTTTATTCTTACTGGAAAAATAATTAATGTACCTGGAAAACAGCATTCCCTGTCTGTCAAAGAGCCCTGTTAATTACATAAACATATAGATATACCAGAGGGGCCACAGATATATCAGATCACTTTTTGCTGGTAGCTATAGTGAGGAGTAAATAGGTAGTAGCATACAAGGAAATGGAAGCATCAAGTAAGAGAGAGGTGAAGGTTTACAAAACTAAAAGGAGGAGGCAGTTAGGGAAGATATAAAAACTGTTGGAGGGACAGATGGGCTACTGTGAGTATACAGCAAGGGGAAGATAGATGTCTTGGGAAAGTTTAAGAATAGTGGTTAGGCATATTGTTAAGAGTGTTCAGCAGAAGTTTGTGGTTATAGAAAATAGGGGGTTTGGGTGTGGAAGGATTTGTGGGAATGAAATGATAAACGAGATTAGTAAGATAGAAAAAGTTAGATATGAGAGGCTTTTACAAAGTAGAAGTGAGCAAGGAGGGCGAGTACAGTGGAACCTCTACTTCGAGTGCTTCCATATGTGAGTTTATCCAAATACTAGCAGCTGATCAGTCTATTTTTTGCTTCCATACACGACCGAAATTTTCCCTGATCGTGAGCAAGGCCTCAAGGGAGGTTCCTTGACACTGGTGAGGGGTTCTTGCTCTTGATCTAGGGAATGGGATCTTCATTTGTTTGTTGGGACTGTCTTATTGAAAACTTGGCCAATGTTCGATTGCTTCTTAACTACACCAAAAATGAAATGAACATCTGACATAAATAATGGAGTTCACTTCTCAGCAATTGGCCCTCCCCTTAGCAATGTATTGTATGGTTTTTATGGCCGTGTCAGCGCGATGGATTTATGAAGGATGAGGTTAATCATAGAATTGCTGAAGAAAAAAAAGGTGAGTGTGTGTTGAAGTAACTGTGGAGACAAAAATGTTTCTTGGAGGAAAGAAGGGAATGATATAACACTCTTATTGGGTGTGAAGCTTGAGTTGTTAATGCTGCATGAGGAGATGGTTGGAGGGCAGTTTGGAGATGACCTGTCTAAGGGTAATGTTGTGATGTAACATATTATGCCAAAAAAATTCAGTGTGTGGAAATTAGGAGAAGGTGTAGAGTTAATAAAAGTTTAGTCAGAGGGCTGAAGGGGGGTTGTTGAGTTGGTTTGGCATTTAGAGAGAATGGATCAAAAGTAGAATGAATGGAGTGCGTATAAATCTGTAGGGAAAGGACAATGGGGTAGGGGTTCGTCCTCGAAAAGGTTGGAGGGAGGGACTAATAAAAAAGGCATTGTGGGCGAGGGGCTTGAGCCGTTAGATAGGAGTGAATGGAGACACATGGTATTTGGAACCTGACGAACTGTTGGAGTGTGAGCACGAGGTAATATTTTGTGAAGGATATCAGGGGAACCGGTTATTTTTAAGCCGGACTTGACTCCTGGAAATAGGAAATACAATGCCTGCACTTTAATCCTTTCAGGGTCAGTTGCCGTAGATCTACAGCTTTACGTTCAGGGTCCAAACCGTAGATCCTACGCACATTAGCTTCAGCTCACTCTGATAGATGTGAGTGGTAAATTTGGGTCTAGATTATGAGAGATTACATCTAGTGGTATGTGTGCACCACATAAAACATAATCCTGCAGCACAATAGTGTATAATATGAGGAGAAAAAAAATAAAACTGAGACCGTGATTTTCGATTAAAACTTTGAGGGTCTTTCGTTAGCCGCAATCCGTCCTCCCCCCAGCCTATTTACGCGTAAGGGGTTTTTGTCGTACTTGCTACCGCATAAATTCTACGCGGCCTCATCCTCCCCCTCTCAACCACCCCGGCAAAAGGCTCCCCTGATAAGCTAGATGTGAGATGAATGGGTCTGTGTGGTGGGTTGTGCGCAGTAGGAAAATAAATCTGGGACCCAGTGGTTGCTTTGAGGGAATGCCATTCATAGTACCACAATTTCCACTGTGCCCTGTGGTAAGAGTTCCTCACTCCTCGGCGAATTGGGACACCTGTTGTTCCCCAGTCGGACAGTTCTTTAATATACTGATGAAATGACGTGAAGTTGTGTTTAAGGTTCTGGTGAGGTTTTTGACCGAAACTAATGATCCATAAATATGTGGTAATAGTGAGGAAAAACCCAGACAGACCCACAGTCCCTTCCACCTCTGGTGCTGGGCCGGTCGTTCAGTTGTACCGAAGAATCAAAGAGGATAAAACTCCTATTCCCAAAACCCAGACTCAGATGTGAGCATGGTGATGATAATGACTAGTGATTATGATATACAAGATCTATCAAACTTGTTCCAAGAATGGAGGAGGAGGAGGAGAGGATGGCAGAGGAGGAGGAGACAGAGGAGGAGGAGGCAAGAGGAGGAGGAGGCAGAGGAGGAGCGAGGAGGGGGAGGGGAGGAAGGAGTACGTGGGAGGGAGGAGGGAGGAGGAGGAGAAGAGGGTGAGGAGGAATGAGGAGGAGGAGGAGGAGGTAGGAGGAAGAAGAATGAATAGTAATGATAACAATAATAACATAATAATTAATACATAATACCTAATAATACATATTAGATAAATAATAATAATAATAATAATAATAAATAATAACTTATACATAATAATTTATATTAGGTAAAATAATAATATGTAATACTAATGTTCACCCCCTGACAGTAACAAGATAAGGTGGATGATAACATCGATAAGTGTGGACGTTTGATGAGGGTAAATGAGGGTAGAGTGATGCCAAAAGATGAGGATGAACAATCGCCCCCCTTTTGTTTTTGCTTGGTTTACTATACATTTCTGTCTGTCCTATTTGCCTGTCTGTCAAGCTCCCCTGTCTATCCATCTAGCTCCCTGTTCAGAGAGCCACAAGACTGCGTCATCACTTTTACTCACATCTTCAAAGCAGAGTATAGCACTTTGTATGGGTTTCTTGGGTTATCTAGGGTAATTTATACCCAGTATTCTATGTATTTATGTTTACCTGTGAGAACTCAGAGATAGGACAGACAGGTAATGAGGGAGAAAGATAATTAGATAGGAATGGAGGAGGGTAAGCAGCATCCGACCCATTGTTTTGAAGGCCGAGGGGGAAAGAGTAGATGAGCCAATATGTCACTTTGACAGTGCGGACTCCTTGTATTTTACACTATGGAACAAGGTGGAGGAAGGAGTTAGGGGGATGAGGAATGTAAGAGGAGGAGGAGGAGAGGAGGAGGAGGGCAAAGGAGGAAGAAGGAAGAGGAAGGTAGCGGTAGGAAGAGGGAATAAGAGGAAGAAGAGGGGTGGAGAAGAGAATAGTACGAGCATAGATTAGGGGAAAGAGGAGGAAGAGGACGCAAGAGGAGGGGGGAGGAGGAAGAGTAGGAGGAAGAGGAAGAAGAGAGGAGGAAGGAAGAGGAGGAGGAGGAAGGGTAAGGAGTAGGAGGAAAGAGGAAGGAGGAGAAGAGGAATGAGTATGAGGAAGAGTAGGGGAAGAGGAGGAAGAGGATAGAAGAGGAGGAGGAGGGTGGAATCCACTAGTACACTGGTACTGGTACACTAACATTTCTGTCTGTCTATTTGGGTTATTGTCTGTCTAGCTCCCTGTATATCTGTCTATCTGTTAGCTCTCTGTCTCAGAGAGCCACAAGACTGTGTCATCATTTTTACTCAACATCTTCAAGCAGAGTATAGAACTTTGTCTGGATTTTTGAGGTTTATCCTAGGTTAATCTTGATACTATGTATACTTGTATTATGGTGTACCTGTGAGACAGAGGATAAGATAGACAGTATAGAAAGAGAGAGACAGATTGAATAGAGAAGAATGAGGGAGAAAGATTAAAAACTCCATTGTGTATATGGACACCATGTTTCAGAGTTCCACAGCTGCAGAACTAATAGGAATATGTTCAGTGACTGTTTATTGGTATATATATTAAGAAGAACAATAATAAATAAAACAACGTTTTGTATTGTTTGTTTTTGTAAACAAGTTTTTGTTAAAAGCTAATATATTGATAATTAAGTTTGTGTGCTTTCTTGTGTTGTATACAACGAGGTGTAATATTGTACATTGCACCTTACTTTGGTCCACAGGGCCACATAAGTTATGTGAAAAAATATAGAAAATTAGTTGAAAAAAACAAAAACATTTCAATACAAGTAAACTAAAGTTACCGGGTGGCGGCAGTCGCCGCTGTTGCATACGCGGCTCATTTTCAGCAAAAATTCATGCATCCATATCTCCGCTATAAAGTATGGATGGTAAATTTTTTTTGTTTATCCATTTAATTGTTTAGATAAAAAAACTATTTTTCATAAGAAAAAATAATTTTTTTTTTTTTTTTGAAATATTGGCGACCTGAGAACGAGTTTCGGAGAGGGCCTGTCGACACCTCAAAGGGTTTCAAAAACGAGTGACTTGCAGTGTTTTTCGTATATTTTTTTATAGTTGTATGCGAGACTTCTTGGTCTCAATGTTATAGAAATGGAAGACATATTACGGAAATAGAGTGAGATTTTTCATTGGTTTTTTAGCACTGGGGAAAAGGACTTGAACTGAGCTCAAAGTAGAGGAAATGTTACAATTTTTGGCCGATTGTTCAAGAGTAAACAAATCAACACCTCAAGTCTAATTTACACGTCAGTGGGGGGTCTATATATGCATTACAAATATGGTGATGAATTTATTACAAATTATTACAATATTGCATAACAGTCAATCTTCTTTTTTTGCTTTGAATAAAATTCATTATGTGAATAAAAAATAAAAAGGAAATTCATTTGTAAAGCCTCAAATGAAAAATTTAATGCAGAGGAAATTTTAGTTTAGTGCCGGGGAATCCTAATTGTTTTTTTGGGCCCCCCTTTTTTTTAAATTGGAATATTTTAAATTTTTGTGTTAAATTGGCCAAATTCCCAATTTTGATCACTTTTTTTATAGTTGAAAAAATTTGACTTGGCGTTTTTGTGCTCAATTGATAGAATGAAGTAATACTATGAAAATAGAATTTGGTCGACTGGAATAATGTAAGGGGGCCTAAAAGGGGAGTCAAAGTCAGCAAAATCCTGATTCGTAATATCACTGACCATAAAAATTGCGAGAGCATTTTTCATAAAATTTTCACAAATTTCGCCTTTTTGTTTTTTTCCCCTTCTAAAAAAAGATTTCTACCATTTCATAAGAAAAAATAAAAATTTTTTTTTTAAATCTTGGACCCTGGTCACCTCTGAATTTGACCTCCGGACCTAAAAGGGGTTAACCTTCGGGGTCCAAGCCCAAATCTGAAGTGGTCCCCCAGTGCCCCGTTTTTAAAAAAAAAAAAAAAATTTGTCATTTTTTCTTACGAAATGGTAAGGAATCTTTTTGTGAAGGTAATAAAACAAAAAGTACAAAAATTTGATGGAAAATTGACGAAATTTTGTTCGGGGAATTTTATGTGTCACGATATTTACGAACGGCGATTTTGCCCACTTTGACTCCCTTTTAGGCCAAAATTTCATTATTTCCAGTCAACCAAATTCTTAAACTTTTCACTAGTATTTCTTTATTCTATCGATTGAGCAAAACAAATCACCAAGTCAACTGTTTTAACTACAAAACAAAATGATCAGAAATTGTTAATTTGGGGCCCAAATTTAAAAACAAAGGTTTAAAATATTCCCCAAATTTTAAAATAGGGCCAGGAAAAAACAATGTAGGTATTCCCGGGAAATAAATTAACATTTCCTCTGTTTATTAGTTTTTTTTGAGGTTTTCAAAATAAATTTCCCTTTTTTTTTTTATTCAATAATGAATTTTTATTCACACCAAAAAAAAGAAAATTACTGTTATGCAATACTGTAAAAAATTTTATAAAAAATTTCCCAACAATTTTTAAAACTATTAGACCCACCAGCGGGGTATTAGACGTGTGAGGGCGTTTTTTTACTCTTGAATATCGGCAAAATTTAAATTTCTGTACTTGAGTCAGTTTCAAGCCATTTCCGTTTAAACAAATCAAAAAACATCTTATTTCTGAATATGCCTTCCATTTATCAAATGAGACCCAAAAAATCGCAAAAATAACATAAAAAACATACGAAAAAAACATGCAAAGTCGCTTTTTTTTAATGAAAAATCATGATTTCAGTTTTTTTCTTCTTTTATACACAGTGTGAGCAAGATCTTTTTTATGTGTGCACACATACCACACAAGTTTTTTCTTCAATTGGGCCCCAAAATTACCATCACAGTTTATCAGAGGAGCTGAGCTCATGACGTAGACTTTACGGTTTGGACCCCTGAAAGGGTTAAAGGAGGGGTTTGGGTATTGACAGTTTGGATGGTATGTTTGTACTTATACTATATATTCTAAACTTTTGTGAGCACCTCTGCAAAAGCGTGATTGTGTGTGTGAGTGAAGTGAAAGTGTTGATTGATGATGAAAGTTTTTTCTTTCTTTTTGGGTCCCCCTCCCCCGGTGGGAGACGGCCGTTTGTTAAAAAAAAAAAAAAAGTCTCTCTCCACATTCATGAGGGTTAGGGGATTAAAAAACCTGGGAATATTGAAAAATCACAATTTTTGGTGCACAAATATCTTAGGGAAATATAATAATAGCAATTACTTAGCTTAAAATATGTTCCCTTAACCTATTGAACCTTAAAAAATTTTTTAAAACTAGAAAACATCGTAAAATTTTGTATAGTGCCACCCCTTTGGTAAAGAAGGTGAGAAAACCCATGAATTCAAGAAAGAACTCATGCAGAGAATCAAAGTGGAGGAGGAAGGGAGGAGGGGGGAGAACGTCCTTCTTCAGTGTTCTAAGGTTGTACATACTAAAGGCATGAGTTGTTAAGGTTAGCCCCACCCAGGATAAAGTGTAGCTTTAACAGTGTAGAAGTAATTTAAGCGTTTAATCGATAAAAAAAAAACGCACGACCAACTCCCCCAAATGTTGTTGGAGTTATTGGGTGACTGAAAAACACCCCGTCTCTATTTTCCTCCCTCCTCTAGCTGCCCCCACCACCACTATGTAGGTTTTGCTCTCAGTGGCCCTTATAACCCAACAACAGCAACACTTGTGACATACTTAATGAAAATTTTTTTCTTTAGAGAATATGTCATGTTTCTATGTTATTAAAATTTTTTTATTATGTCTATTAGATGAATTTGATAGAAAATAAGCCATAGAGTTGATTCGTTCTATTGAAGGGGCTATTTATTTTTTAAAAAAAAAACTCTGCCACGCCCCAAATTCCTAACATATGTAATGACATTTTTAAAATGATTGGGTGGTGGGAATTCGCGAATGTTCGAAACCTGCAAAAGGGAATCGCGAATGTGGAGGGGGACCCGTAAAAATAATAATAATCGTAGGGCCCCGCTTTACGGGGTTCCCCTATTCGGTCATTTCAAATTTTAACCTAAAATGTCTATACAGTTCCCCCCCCTGACTTTCTAATATGGTACCGCACCCACCCTGTTTTTTTACTTCTCCATGAGTTCCGTAAGCACACGTCTGCCATTTTGTTGGAAAAATCCCAAAATTTCAAGTTCTTTTTAAAAATTATTTCATATTTTATATATACTTTATAATTTTAATTATGTATACCCGTACCTAAATAAAAATTAAAACCCCGTGCTGGCATGCAGGTCACATTTAAAAAACAAAAAGAGTGTTTTAAGTTTGAGATGCCATTTGTAATGATAATATACTCAATAATAATCATCGGTCTATTAAAAAGTCGTACTTACGTTAACCCCTTTTACGTTTTGGTCGTATATATACATCTAGCGCCACTGTTTCGGAGTATTAATACGTGCAAAAATTTTACGGCTTCAAATCAAGCAGGGGAAAGTGGTAGAACCCTAGTGAGAGAATGGGTCTGTGTGGTTTGTGTGCACCCCCAATAAAGTCTGCAGCCGCAGTGCAAAAAGAGGAAAAAAAAACGACCCTTTTTTTTTTTTGGGTTTAAACGCCAACTTTAGGTGTATTTTTATTGGTATTTATCATTTTATTCTCGTTTTCATGGTCTCACGTGGTAAAAAGGAAAAATTTTTTACAAAAATTTTGAGATGATTTTGATTAGTTTCACGATGAAAACGACCTTGAAATTGAGCTCAAAGTAGCGGAAATGTTCGATTTTTCCCAAATGTTAGGAGTAAGCAAATCACACCAATGTCCAATACACGTCAACTGGGGAGTCTGATATTCTTTCATAGTGCACTGATATTATTTATACCATTTTTACAATAATGCAGTAGTCAGCATAACAGTAAATTTTGTATTTTTTGTATGAATAAATTATTATTATTATAATCAAGGGGGGAAGCGCTAAACCCGGAGGATTATACAGCGCCTGGGGGGGGGGGATGTGGAAGGCATTTCAGGCTTAATTTGGGGAATGGAGCACAGATCCAATTCCCTAAATCAGACCCCCTCACCAACATCAAGGTGTTGAATAAAAAATCAAATGAAAGCAATAGTAATATAAGAGGGGCCTAGAGACATGAAAATGAACAGAGGATATGTTATTTTAATCCCAAAGATGTCTACATTGTTTATTCTGGCCCCTATTTTGAAAATTGGAAATCTTTTTTAATTTGCGTGAAATTGGGGCCCAAATTGCCAATTTGACCACTTTATTGGTAGTTCAAATCAGTAAAGGGGCAGTTCTTGTACTCAACTGATAGAAAAAAATGGAGTTCTAAAGAAATAGCCATGGTTTGGTCAACTGTAACAAAGGAATTGGCCAACAACAGGGCTCAAAGGCGGCAAAATCGCCAATGCGTATATGCGCTGAGACTGCTAACTTCGCGGGAGAGTAATTCCATGAGTTTTTGACCAAATTTCGTATTTTTGGTGTATTACCATCGGGGGAAAAAATTCTCTATCATTTCACAAGAATTTTTTTTTTTCCCAAAATTTGTGACATAGAATGACAGTTTTAGAAAGGGGGCTTGTGACAGTTCAAAGGGTTTAATATATACATTTTATTAAAACCATGTCAGATATTTTTTCAAAATTATAAATAAACATGATACATAATATAAAAATGGTAAATACACTTCACAGTAGAATAAATAAACATAAATATGAGATGTGGGAGCCAGACAACTTAAACAAACGATGCCATATTTTGCAAAGATAACAATAATAATCACCAAGTCTCATTAAATGTTTATACATTATGTTAATATACACATTTTTTTTAATCCGCTATGATATTTTTTCAAAATTATATAATAAACACGATACATAACATATAAAGATGATAAATCACCCCACAGTAGAATAAATAAATATGAGATGTGAGAGGGCCCGACAACTTATATTAGTGATGGCAAGAATAACGTTTTCTCTAGTCCAAATAAGAGAAAAACGTTTTTACTGGGGTTAACTGTAGAAAATTATTCCTTTCATATGCCTTCACTCAGAGCGGCATTTTTCTATAAAATGGGGAGTGCTCCTCTTCATTTATTCCACCTATCAAGTAGAGAAAACTTGTACACAAAAGGTAATTGTACACAAACCAGACATGTACACTTTTTCTTTACATAAAATCACATTCGTTACTTTGTTTACATAACTCCATGAGTGTCCTTCTTTGTAATCTTCTCTCTTCATTTATTTGTTTTATCTTGTTTACTCACCTCTGACCCTACATTAAGACTACAAATTTTAAGGTAAGTAAAGAGTGAATGTATATGCATTTTAACGCTTGGGATGCTTTAAAAGTTTTAAAAA
>NW_026493063.1:0-19068 GCF_026875155.1 Cherax quadricarinatus
ATAGTATATTTAATATTTGGGGTCTAAACTTGGTTGGAACCAAAAACCGTCATAAAATTGCCGGCCCTCTATCCCTTACCAGTCTCGGCAATCAAATAATCGTTTTTAATTTCTACCTGACCGGATGACCCAAAAGAATTTCCCAGGCTGCCTCAAAACGAATTTTAAAGAAGGGTCCTTTCTTGTTCCCCCCCCCGGAAGGACATTCCCTGGGGGCTGGGAAACAGACCCCTCGGGGCAATCCTGCAACCTGGGAATAGGAAGGCTTTTTCGGGTCGTCACTTGTTTACGAGCCCGGGCCCGGGTGTGCCCATAAAACAACGGGGCTTTCCAAAGGATGTCAACTTCCCCAGACAACCCTTTGGGGAGTTGCCCGATTAGGCCAACCCCGAAAAGAATTCTCATTTATTTCAGGACACGCAAAAACAGTATAAAGTTATTACCCAGTAAAAACATGCATTTTTCGGGGGAACCTTCTGAACCCTACAGTAAAGTACCCTTAAATTTTAAAACTGACAAAATTTTAGCAAAGGACAGAATTAAAGCCCCTCCAAAGTTTCCAAAAAAAAGGGGAAAAATTAAAGAAGTTTCCTAAAGGGGGGTAATATTATTCTCTACAAGTGAAAATACCCCAGATCTCAAAAGGGGGCTTTACTTCATTGTTTCGATTTTTCCCTAAAGGGGAAATAAGGCTCTTGAAATAATAAGGGGCCATACTTTTCCTACTTTTTCTAGGGGACAGTTACTGGGATATTGAGATTTCCCAAGGGTTGGTTTAGGGATTGGACGGATGTGACCTACTTTGTTACGGGGGAAGCAACACGTCTTGCCCTTTACTCCCTGCTGACTTTGCAAAGGGTTTTTTCTGCTGGCTCCGGGGTACTGTTGCGAGATGCCCCAAAAGATATTGCCTCTCCGCAGGGGGACCAATTTTTGAAAAGCGGGCCACCAGGTGACTTATTGGCTACGTAACTTTTTTCCCTCCTGCTGGCATTTTCTTCTCCAAGGTTTACGATCCTGCTCACCAGGCGTTAAAAAGAGACGGGACCCGGAAAAGGGAACGTTAGTTTCAAAGGTATCAGCCCCCTGGCTCCCTCCAATGCAGGGGTTTAATCACATCCGGGCAGAAAGCCCTCGAACCTCGGGGCCCACAGACCCCCGAAAGGTTATAAAATCAGAATAAGCGTACCAGCTCCTAAAAGGGTAAACCCCATTGCTTTATCCCCAGCTGGTAAAATTTTGGGGTTTTGCGTCTCCAAAGTCCACTGGGGTTGCCCAAGCGCCGCCTGCTTAATTAAAAATTTTTCTAATTTTTGGCGGGTACATGTATTGTCCCAACATGTGGGGGCTTTACTACTTTTAATCAAAATTCAGCGCAATTAATGCTGACATAAATTTCCCGTGCCTTACCCAAAAGCTTTAAAAAACCAACGATGCCCAATCGTTTTCCGCCCCCTCAACTCAGGCCTGATTTTCGAAGCTTCGAAATTGTTCGGTTGGGCCCATTGAAGCGGGAACAACCTTACTGATTTTTTTAAACAAAATCATTTACAGAATGCGAAAAATCCTCCTTTCCTTCCCTTTCGAAAGCCTCTGTTCCCAGTTTGCTCAAGATTGATTTTTTTTTCCAGCTCCCAAATGCCCAAAGACGCTGATTCACCTTTAGACAACCAAGCTCACATACTGACCATTTTGCCCGTGGTTTCATCCCTCCGCAGAACAATATTTTTGCCCAGCCCCGTAGAGAGAGGGTCTGATTGCCTCTCTTCTTTTAAATTTGCACAATCGGGAAAGCAGTTGGCCTGGGAGTGCGTTTTTTTTTTTAATGCCAATGGGAAAGAGCAATTTCCAACAACGCGTAGGACAATTAGGGAGTTTTGCAAAGTAATGCCACACCAACTCTACCGTCCCCGGGGGCATAAGTTATTCGCCGTGCACAGTACGATTTCAGATACCCCAACTTAACACTTTAATTTGCAAACAAAGCTTTGCATGTACAGTACGATTTGCAGAAAACGCATACAAAAAAAGCTGACTGCAAAATTTTCCCCCACCGAGCAGGCTAGTAAAAAACAAAACGCAAATTTTTTAAACAAAGCAACACAACTGTTCTAGAAGATTGACCGTAGCGAAGCGAGCACACCGAACAACAGTAGCGACTGTTGAAGGATCACACAATACAAGGCTGACCATAACATAACTACAAACCCCAAATTGTAAAGCGTAGGGGAAACTAATGCAATGCCAACAGCAACTGCCATTTCCGCACGAGCTTCACATTTAAACCAACCCTTTCTCTAAGCCACCCACTCCACACTCCCATATACAACCCAGGATTCCAAATGGGGCCCTTTTTTCCCGGTGAAAAGGGAACAAAAAAACAAGCAAAAAAGTGAATTACTTATCCTTTCACAATTTAGAACAGCAATTTTACACTATTTCATGATAAGTAAATGCACTCCACGTAACCGGGAGAAAGAGAAGCCCCAAAATAGGAACCGTCTTCAACCACTCTAAAGGGGAAAGACAGGGGAGACAGGAAACACCCACACAAAATCTGCGATTGCCAAAACCATCTCTTATTTGGGTAAACCTGGCACTATTTAACGACGGGGGGCCCCTCATCAAATCTTTGCAACCTGGTTTTGCTGGTTGGGGAGATTGCCTAAATTAGGGTGGAACATGCACAATAAAGGGTTTACATACTCTTTTCATCCACACTCCCCTAATATTAACAACTAGTACTAACCTCTCCCAAATTCTTGTTGACTCACCTCTCCATCACTTTTTGGGCTCACCCTCCATCATCTTTGGGACTCACCCTTTCCCTCAAGTTAAAAATCTATGTACTCCCCCTCTCCATCATCTTGGGTTAACAACTATGTGCCACCTCTCCATCATCTTGTTGACTCACCTTCCCCAAAATGATTTAACAACTACGTTACTCACCTCTCGATCATCTTGTGACTCCCTCCCACATGATGTTTTAAAAACTATTGACCACACCGACATTTTAGGACTCACTCTCCTTGACTTGGTGACTCACCCTCCCCATGATGTTAAAAAATATTACCCCACTTTCCCATCATCTTGGTGACTCACCCTCCCATTTGATTTTATCTACTCCCTCTCCAACATCGTATTGACTCACCCCCCATCAGATGTTAACAACTATTGACCCCCCTCTCCAACACTTTGGGGACCACCCCCATCATGAATTAACAAAATATTGACTACCCCTCCAACACATGGTGAATCACCTCCCCATATGTTAACAACAATTGACACACCCCCAAGTTCTTGGTGACTCACCTTTTCAACTCTTGGGGACTCACCCTCATCGTCTTATGCTCATCTCTCCACATGAGTTAACAACTATTACCTCCTCACCACACTTGATAACTCACCTCCCACGATCTTCTTACTCAACTCACTATCAGAGTTAACAACTATTGACTAACCTCTCCAACATCTTGGGGAAAACCCCCGTCTCCACATCTTAGTGACCCCCCCTCTCATCATGATGCTAACAACAAAATGACCACCTCTCTAACATCTTGGGACTCACCCCCCATCACTTGGCACTCAACCTCCTTCATGAGTTTTCAACTATTTACTTTACCCCCAAACATCTTGGAAACACACCCTCCTCATCTTTGTACTCTCCTCTCCACAAGATCAACAAAATATGTGACTCACCTCCAAACAACTTGGGGACCACCTCCCCTCTCTTTGTGGGCCCCCTCTCCTCATGATGTTTAAATAGGGACTCACCTCTCCAACATCTTTGGGGACCCACCTCTCTGTCACTTTGTGACCACCCTCAAAAAAGTTTAACAACTAAGACCACCCCTCCATCTTTTGGTGACTCACCTCTCCACATCGGGACTCACTCTAAATAGAAATTTAACAATGTGATCAAATCCCACACTTGGTGACTCATCTCTCAATCATCTGGTGACCACCCTCCCCTCTTGGGTTAACAACTATGTGCTTTACCCTCCACATCTAGGCTCACCTCCCATCATGAATTAAAAAACTATGTACTCACCTCTCCAACTTTTGGTTGCCCCTCCCATCATCTTTTTTGATCCCTCTCCATCATGTAACAACAGTACAAATACCAACGCTTTTGACTCACCTCTCCAAAATCTTTGGGCTCACCCTCCATCAAAGATGAAAAAAACTATTACCACCTGTCCATCACTTGGGGTTTTCAAAATATTAACCACCTCTACATCATCTTGCTGACTCACCTCCCTATGATTTTTAAAAACTATGTGATTCACCTCTGAACACCTTGGCACTCACATCTCCATCATCATGTTAACAACAATGTGACTACCTCTCCCCCATAAATACCAACCCCTCCATCATCTTGGTAACTCCCTTTCCAAAATCTTGGGGCTCACCTCTCCATCACTTGGGACTCACCTCCCCATGAGAAACTATGTACCACTTTCAAACATCTGGTGGGTCGCCTACCATCGTAGGTGATCCCCTCCAACAGATGTTAACAACTTGTGACTCCCCTCCATAATCTTGGTGACTCACCTCTCCCACTTTGTGACTCACCTCTCCACATATTTTTCCAACATGAGAGTCCCTCTGCAAACATATTTGGGGCCACCTCTATTCATTTTGGTAATTACTCTCCAACTGGTTACAACTATTGGCTCACCCTCATCCCTTGGGGGACTTACCTCTCCATATTGAATTTAAAAAACTATGTGCTCACCTCTCCATCACTAGTGACTCACCTCCCCAAAATTTTAAAAAACTATTGACCCACCCTCCTCATCTTGGGGGGACTTCCCCCTCTCCACATGGTTTAAACTCTATTGACTCACCCTCCATCATCTTGGGGACTCACCCTAAATTTTATTGATTTTAAAAACAGTGACTCACCTCCCATCCCCTCTTTTGACCCACCTCTCCCTCAAGATGTTAACAACTAAATACCACCTCCCAAGTTTTGGTAACTCCCCTCCTATCATCTTGTGACTCCCACTCAAAATATGTTACATCTATGTGACTCCCTCACCAACTTTTTGGTGACCCGCCTCTCAATCACTTGGGGACTCACCTCTCCTCAGAGTTAACAACTATGGACTCACCCTCCAACAATGTAACAACTATTTATCCCTCTCCAAAAATTTTTTTGATTTACCTTCCATCACTGGTGACTCATCACACAATCATGTGTAACTATTTACTCAAAACTCCACTCTTGGTGACACACCTCTCCCTCTTTGGGGACTCCACCTCCCATCATGAGTTTTAAAAGCATGTACTCAACCCCTCCAACTTTTGTGGTTCACCTCTCCACACTTGGTGACCATCACACAAACATGTTTAACTTGTGACCAAAACCCACTTTTTGTGACACACCCCCTTTCCCATCTTGGTCTCCCTCCCATTATCTGGTGTTAAAAACTAGTGACTCACCTCCCCCATATCCCTTGGGGACCACCCTCTATCACTTAGTGACTCACTTTTTTAAACTTGGGGGACTCACCTCTCATCATGTTGTTAACAACTACGTGCTCACCCTTCATCATCTGGGGGCTCACCCTTCCATCTTTGGGTTTTTAAAAAATTATATACCACCCCTCATCATCAAAATTTACTCAAACCCTTTCCCCAATTTGACAGCTGGGGCTCACCTCTCCACACTTTTGACACCTCTTCTTTTTTTTGGGTGTTAACAACTATGGGACTCCCCTCCATTTCTTTGAACACACCTCTCCATCATATGTTTCCCCTAGTGCTCATCTCTTTCCCTCTCTTTGGGGACCACCTCTCCAACGTGGGGTTAACAACGGGGGACTCACCTCTCCATTACTAGTAACACACCTCCCATCATGAGTAAACAACATGTGCCACCTCCCATCATCGGGACTCTCCTCTCCCCATCTTGGGGACTCAATCCCATCCTTGGCGACCCCTATCCATCAGATTTAAAAACTAGTACCACCTTCCCTCATCTTTTTTACCACCTCATATCACTGGTTTTAACAAAAATTTGGGCTTCCTCCCACATCTTTTGACTCACTCAAATCATGTTTTAAAAACTAGTACTCACCTCTCAATCATCTTAGTGCTCACCTCAAATCATGATGTTAACAAATATGTACTTACCCCTATTACTTGGGGACACACCCTCCCCCACTTGGGGACTCACATCTCCTCACGATGAAAAAGCTAGGGTGACTCACCTCCCTTCATCTTTGTGGTAACAACTATTGACTACCCCCCTCCTTTGTGACACACCTCTACCTCATCTTTTTGACTCCCCTCCCAATGTTTAAACCATTTACTCACCTCTCCATCACTTATACTCATTTTTCCCTCTCTAGGGGACTCACGTCTAACCCGATGTTAAAAAAATATGGGACCACTTCTCCATCACCCTGGGACACCCCTCCATCGGATGTATTAATTTTTACCACCTCTCCCTCAACTTCTGACTCACCTCTCCATCTGATGTTTAAAAACATTTCCACCTTTCCCAAAAATTGGGGACCTCCTCTCACATTGTTACCACTATGTGACCACCCTCCAAAATCAGGGGACCCTCTCCACAGATTTAACAACAGTACCCCTCCCAAATTCTTGGGGCTCACCCTTACAACTTTTTTGTGACTCACCTCTCAATCGTCTTTTACTCACCCCTCCATCATGAGTTAAAAAAACTAGTCACTCTCCTATACAACATCTTTGTACTCACCTCTCCCGATCTCTTTACTCACCTCACTACAGATGTTAAAAACTAGGACCCCACCCCCAACATCTTGGAGCCACCCTCCATCATCTTAGTGCTCATCTCCCATCAGATGTTAACAACTATTGACTCACCATCCAACACTTTGACTCACCTCTCCTTCTGAGTTAACAACATTGCTCCCTCTCCTTTACTTAGTGTTAACAATTTTGTGACCACCTTTCAAACAACTTGGGGACTCAACTCCCCCCATTTCGCGACTCACCTCCAATCATGATGTTTTTCTATGCACTCACCCTCCAACACTTGGTGACTCACCTTTTCCACATCAGTACCCCCTCTCCATCTCATGTTAACAAAATTGACTCACCCCTCCAACTTTTTTTTTACTCACCTCCCATCACTTGGTACTCACTAAAAACATGTATTTTAAAAACTAGTGATTCACCTCTCCCCATCTTGGGGACCACCTCCACATCTTGTACTCACCTCCCACATCTTGGGTTAACAAATATTGACTCACCTCTCCATCTCTTAGTGACTCCCCCTTCCCACATGATATTAACAACTTGTGACTAACCCTTTATCGCTTGTGATCAACTCTCCACACTTGGTGACTCCCTTCATCATAAGTTACCAATATGTAACTAACCCTCCAACACTTGGGGACTCACCTCTCCATCATCTTGGGGATTCCCCTCCATCATGAGTTTAAAAACTTGTGATCCTTGTCCATCACTTGGTTTTATCAACATGTGACTCACCTCCCATCTCTTGGTGTCACCTCCCATCAGAGTTTAACAACATGTGATTCACCTCTGGGGAAAACCCTTTTTGACCACCCTCCCCAATGTTTAAAAACAATGACTCACCTCTCCAACTCAAATGACTCACCTCTCCATCACTTGGTGATCACCTCTCCCCCAAACTTGGGATCACCTCTCCATCCGATAAACAACTATGTGACTCACTTTCCAACACTTTGGGCCACCTATCCCTCATCTTGGGGACTCATCTCTCCTCATGATTTTAACAACTATTGACTCACCTCTCCAACACTTTGGGGACTCACCCTCCATCATTTGGTGACCACCCCTCCATCTGATTAACAACTATGTGACTCCCTCTCCAAATCTTGGGACTCACCTCTACAACATTTAGTAACTTACTCTCCCCGATGTTAAAAGACTGTGGACTCACCTCTCCATCTTTGTGACTCACCCCTCCATCATAATTAACAACCCAGTGACTCACCTCTCTCCCCTCTTGGGGATTACCTCTCCATATTTATGTTAACAACTAAAAGCCACCTCTCCATCAATTTTGTGACCACCTCCCATCACGATGTAAAAAACTATTGACCACCTCTCCATCACTTGTTGCCACTCTCATCAGAGTTAACAACCATGTGACCACCCTACTCCTTGTGACCACCTCTCCATCATCTTTGTGTTTTAAATCGCGACCCTCTCCCCACTTGGTGACTCACCCTCCATCATGATTTCAACCTAGTACTCACCGTCCATCATCTTGGGGACTCACTCTAATCATCTTGGGTTTTTAACAATATGTACCTCCTCTCCATCTCTTATGCCACCTTCCCTCATAGTTAACAAATAGGGACCACCTCTACTCACTTTGTATCCACCTCTCCTTCATGATGTTAACAACACAACTCACCTCTCCAAATTTTGGTAAATCACCTCCCATCAACTTGGTGACTCACCCCCCCAATCATGATTTTAAACAATTTGGCCCCTCACCAAATTCTTGGGACAGCCCTCAATCATCTTTGTGACCACTCCCATCATGAGAAACAACATGACTCACCTGTCCCAAAATTTTAATGACTCACCCCCGCTCTTGGGACTCCCACACAATCAGAATTTTAACAACTATGACTCACCTCTCCATCTTCTTGTGCACACCTCTCCATCATCTGGGGACCACCTCTCCATCATGATGTTTAACACTATGCGATTCACCTCGCCATCATCTTTGTGCTCACCTCCCATCATCTTTGTTTTTTAAAAACTATGTGACTCACCTCCCATCGTCTTGGGGACCCACCTCTCCATCATCTTGTGACCACCTCTTTATCTCTTTTGACTCACCTCCCATCAGATTTTAAAAACCATTACTCACCTCTGCATCTCGTGGGGACTCACCTCAACATCTCTTGGGTTTTTACCAACTATTTACTCACCTCTCCCCTATCTTAGTACTCACTTTTCCCCTCATGATGTTGACACTATGGACTCACCTCTCCAACATCTTTTGGGGACTAACTCCCATCACTTTGGGGTTTTAAAAACATGTGACTCACCTCTCCATTATCTTAGTACTCACCCCCATCATGAGTTTCAAAAGTACCTCCTCTCCACGGGGAAAACAACTATTTTCTCACCTCTCCCCCATCTTTGGGGGACCTCCTCCCCCCATCACTTGGGGACTCACCTCCCATCATTTGGGGATCACCCCCTCCATCATATGTTTTCACTAGTGACTCACCTCTCCATCACTTGGGACTCCCCCTCTAAAATCATCTGGTTTTAAAAACATTACTTACCTCTCCATCATCATAGGACCACTTCTAAATCATGAGTTAAAAAAATAGGTGATCACCGTCAACCCTTGGTGACTCACCTCACAATCAGAGTTAACAACTATTGACTCACCTCTCCAACGTCTTGGGGACTCACTTCTCCTTCATCTTGGTTTAACAACTTTTGACTCACCCTCATTATCTTGGGGACACACCTCTCCCCCATCTTGGGCTCACCTCTCCATCACGATTTAACAACTATTGACTCACCCTCCCCTTTACTTGTTGTAAAACTTGGCCACCCCTCCCCATCTTGGGGACACAAAACCTACCCCATCTTGGTCCACCTTCCATCATGATGTTTAAAAACTTGTTCCCTCTCCACATCTTGGGGGCTCACCTATCCATCTCTTTGTGACTCACCTCCCACATGATGTTAACAACTTTGTGACTCACCTCCCTTCATCTTGGGCTCACCTATCCCTCACTCAGTGCTCACCTCTCCATCATGATTTTAACAAGTATGTGACTCACCTCTCCAACAAACTTGGTCACTCACTTTTCTTTACTTGCTGTTAACAACAATCGACCACCCTTCATTTCTTGTTTACACACCCCTCCTTCATCTTTATGACTCACATCTCCATCACGATGTTAACAGCTGGTACTCACCTCCCTTCATCCCTTCACCCTCCCTCATGATGTTAACAACTTTTTACCACCTCTCCTACACTTTGGGGCTCCCTATCCTCACTTATGCTCACCTCTCCCATATGTTAGCAACTAGTGACTCACCTATCCAACATCTTGTCACTCACTTTTCCCCTTTACTTGGGGGTTTTTAAAATTGTGACTCACCTCCTATACTTGGGAACCCCTCCTTCACTTGGTGACTACACCCACACGATTTAAAGCGGGTGACCACCTCTTTCACTTTGTGGAACAACTATGAGCTCACCCCCCCCATCACTTGGGACACACCCTACCTGACTTGGTGATCGCCCTCCACTCTTCGTTTTAACAAATATGTGACTCCCCTCCATCTTGTGACCCACCTCTCCACATCTTTGGTGACTCACCTCTTTTTCACTTGTTTACTCACCTCCCCATGAGTTAACAACCAGGACCCCTCTCATTTATCGTGGGGACTCACCCAACATCTTCTTGGTTTTTAAACCCAACTATGTGACTCACCCTCCCATCTTATGAATCACTTTTCCATCATGATGTTTACAGCTTGACCCCCCCAAAACATCTTGGGGACTTTAACTCCATCATCTTTGGGGTTAACAACTATTGCTCACCTCTCCCTTTTCTTGGTGACTCACCCTCCATCTGATGTTACAATATTGACCCCCCCCACGTGATTAACAACTAGGACTCACCTTCCATCACTTGAAATCTCCTCTCCACATCTTGGGACTCACCTCTCCTCTCTTGGCGACTACCTCCCACAGATGTTAACAGCTATGTGACTCCCCCCTCCCTCATCCCCTTTGGGACTCACCTCTATACATCTTGGTTTTTAAAAACTATGTAATTACCCTCCATCATCAAGACTCACTTCAAATCGGGTGTTAAAAACTAGGTCCCCCCCTGTCAAAAACACCTTGGGGACTACCCACAATCATATGTTAACAACTTGTGACCCACCCTCCAAAGTCTTTGGTCACTCACTTTTCCTTTATCTTGGGTTTAACCTATGTACCACCTCTCTATTATCTTGGGGAACACCCCCCTCTCTTGGTGACTCACCTCCCACACATGTTAACAACTATGTGACCACCTCTCCTTCATCTTTGTTGTAAGAATTTTTTGGGCCCCCCCCCATCATCTGGGACACAACTCACTCATCTTGGTGCTCACCTCCCCTCATGATTTTTCCCTTTTGCTCACCTCTCCTACTCTTGGTGGGCCCCCTACCATCACTTTGTGCTACCTCCCATCAAATGTTAACAACTTTGGACCACCTCTCCTTCACTTGGGCCACCTACCACATCTCAGTGTCCCCACCTCTCCATCATAGTTTAAAAAGTAGTGACCCCTCTCCAACACTTGGGCACTCACTTCTCCTTCACTTTCTGTAACAACAATGCGACCACCCTCATTATCGTAAACACCTCTCCTTCATCTTATACTCCATCTCCATCACGATTTAACAGCTTGACTCACCCTCCTTCCTCCTTCACCTCCACATGATTTAACAACTTTGTGCTCACCTCTCCAAAAATCTTGGGGGCTCACCAAAAACCCTCATCTTAGTGATCACCCTCCACATGAGTTAGCAATATGGACTCACCTATCCAACACGGTCACTTTTATTTTCCCCTTTATCTGTGTTAACAACTATGGGACTCACCTCCTATTATCTTTGAACACCTCCCTTCCTTGGGGACTCACATCCCATCACGATTTTAACAGCTGGGGACTCACCCCTTTCATCTTCGGGTAACAACAGAGACTCACCCCTCCATCTCTTGGTGACACACCTCACCTACTGGGGACCGCCTCTCCATCAAGAGTTAAAAACTATGTGACTCACCTCCCATCATCTTAGTGACCATTTTTTCCCTCATCTGGTGACCACGTCTCCCACCACGATGTTTAAAAAAACCGGGGCCACTTTTACATCACCTTTGGTGACTCACCTACCATTATGATGTTAACAAATTTGTGACTCACCTCTCCCCTCTCTTTTTAATCACCTCTCCATCATTAAAGTTAAAAACTATGTGCTCACCTTCCAACATATTGGGGCTCTT
Source organism: Cherax quadricarinatus (assembly GCF_026875155.1). Classification (NCBI taxonomy): domain Eukaryota; kingdom Metazoa; phylum Arthropoda; class Malacostraca; order Decapoda; family Parastacidae; genus Cherax; species Cherax quadricarinatus. The sequence goes on from NW_026493063.1 coordinate 12,032, forward strand.
TTTTCCATCATGATGTTAACCACATGTGACTCGCCTCTCCAACATCATGGACCCTCTCCCTCATGATGTTTAACAACTATGACTCGCCTCTCCAACCCTTTTTGGTGACCCCTTGCAACTTCTTTTACTCACCTCTCCATCATATGTTAAAAAACAGTGACTCCCTCTCCAAAATCTTGGGGGGCTCACCTCCCCAGATTTGTTGATTTACCCACTACATATGTTAACAACTATGGGGACCAACCCCTCCAAAATCTTGGAATCACCTCTCCATCATCTTTTGCTCACCTCCCATCATGATGTTAACAACTATTGACCACCTCCCAACAACTTGGGGGACCCCTCCCACCTTGGGGACTCACCTCTTTTCATGATGTTAACAAATATGTGACCCCCCCTCCCTTCATCTTAGTATTTAAAAACATGTGACCACCCTCAAAAAACTTGACTCACCTCTCCCCATCTTCGTGGGGGTCACCTCCCATCATATGTTAACCGCGACTCCCTCCCAACATCTTAGACTCACCCTCCATCATCTTTGTGGCTCGCCTCTCCATCAGATGTTAACAAATATATACTCTCCTTTTTCCCAAAATTTTGGGACTCACCTCTCATCATCTTGGGACTCACTACAAATTCATATTTAACCCAAATATGTTACTCACCCTCCAACATCTTGGTACTCACTTCTCAAACACTTGGGGATCACCTCTCCTCATCTTTTTGTTTAAAAATTTTGTGACTCACCTTTCCACTTCTTTTGGGCCCCCCTCCCATCATGAAATTTAAAAAACAATGGACTCACCTCCCAACATTTTTGGGGACTCCCTTCATCATCTTTGTGACTCACACTCCCCCAGATAACAACTATTGACTAACCTCTCCAACTTCGTTTTACTCACATCTCCATCATCTTGGGGACTCCCCTTCATCAAAGGGTTTAACACAAAAAATATCACCTCTCCAAACTTGGTACTCACCCCTTCATCTTGGTGTCTCACCTCTCCCCATGAAATTAAATATGTGACCACCTACCAACACTTGGGACCACCCCTCCCTCTCTTGGTAAAACCCTCCATCAGATGTTAACAACTATGTGACTCACCTTTCCCCATCTTGGTGTTTTCCACTTGTACTTACCTCTCGATCATTTGTGCTCACCCTCCCTATGTTAAAAAAATAGCGACCACCTGTCCCAAACTTTGGGAATCCACCTCTTTCCCTCACTTAGTGCTCACCTCTCCACACGAGTTAACAGCAGTGACCACCCTTCCCCTCAATTTAGTACTCACCTCTCCATCATCGTTAACAACATGGGGACCACCTTTTCCCAAAATCTTTGGAAAACCCCCTCTCCATCACTTTTGACTCACCTCTCCATGAATGTTAACAACTTGACCACCTCTCCAACAAAATTTTGGGGATCACCCCCTCCCCTCTTGGGGGACTCAATTCTCCACATGACTTTTAAAACTATTTACTCCATCCAACATTTTCTTACTCAAACCCCTCCATCATCTTTGACTCACCTCTCCATCATCTTGGGGTTAACAACTATGTACACCTCTCCCTCACTTAGTGACTCACCTCTCCGTCATGATTATAAATAAGTACCACCTGTACGTCATCTTAGGGCTCACCCCTCAAACTCTGTTTTAAAAACTTGTACTCACCCCCAAATCTTGGTAAACACCTCTCCACCTTTGGCTCACCTCCCATTATGATGTTAACAATTGTGAACTCGCCCTCCAAAACTTGGGGACCACCTTTCCATCATGTGACTTTCCCCCTCTCTACATGATGTTAAAAACTATTGAAATCACCCCTCCAAAAATCTTAGTGACTCACCTCTCCATCATCTTTGGGTTTCCACCTCCCATCATATGTTAACAACATGTTACTCACCTCTCCATCTTGGTTTAACAATATTGACTCAACCTTTCCCAAATTCTTTGGGGACACCCCTCTCCTCTTCTTAGGACTCCTTTCCATCAGAATTAAACAAATATGGACTCACCTCTCGAACATCTTGGGGACCACCTCTCCACACTTTTTACTCACCTCTCCATATGATCTTAACAACTTTGTGACTCACCCCCATCATCTTGGCGACTTCACCCCTTTTTCATGTTTAACAACTATTACTCACCTCTCCTTTTTCTAATGTAACAACTAGTGAATCACCTCTCAAACAAATTGGTGACCACCCCCCTCTCTTCGGACCACCTCTTTCCCTCATGATGTTAACTATGCGACTCACCACTCCAACTTCTTGGTGATCACCCTCCATTCTTCTGACTCACCTCTCCCTTTAGAGTTAAAAACTATATGACTCACCTCTCCTCATTTTGGTGACTCACCTCTCCATCATTTGGTGACTCACTACTAAAAACATGATATTAACAACTAGTGACTCACCTCCCAACATCTTGGTGACTCACTTCTCAAACGTCTGGGGGACTCACCCTCCACATCTTGGGGTTAACAACTATTGACTCACCTCTCCACTTCTTTGTGACTCACCCTGCACATGAAAAAACAACTATTACCAATTCTCCCAAAATTTTGGGGACCCCCTCCATCATCTTTGTGACTCACTACTCCATCTTTATAACAACTAGTGATAACCCTCCAACTTTTTTGTTTTACTCACACTCCATCACTTGGGACTCTCCTCTTTATCATGAGTTAACAAATGTACACCCTCCTACATCTTGGGCCCTCCCTCTCCATCATCTTGTTCTCACCCTCTCCATCATGAAAAACAGTCTCACCTCTCCAACATCTTGGGACTCCCTGTCCTCATCTTGGTGTTTTCCACTTTTACTCCCCTCGATCATTTTGGTGACTCACCTCTCTTCATCTTTGTGACTCCCTCCCATCATGATGTTTACGCTATGTGACTCACCTCCTCATCTTAGGCTCACCCTCCATCAGATGTAAAAACTATGGCACTCCACTCCAACATCTTTGGGAACTCACCGTCCACATCTATGATCACCTAACCATCGTGATTTAACAACTAAGTGACTCACCCTCCCCTCATCTTAGTGACTCACCTCTCCCTCATGATTTTTAACAACTATTTGACTCAACCCATCCAACATTTTTTGGGGCTCACCCTCCACATCTCGGGCTCAAATTCATCATGAGTTAAAAACTATGTATTTGCATCTCAACATTTTTTGACCACCTCCCTCATCTTTATGCCACCCTCAATCAATGTTTAACAACTATGTTACCCTTCAACACTTGTGACCACCCTCCACCTTGGTGTTAACAACTATGTGATTTACCTCTCCCCCATCTTTGTGACTCTCCCTCCCTCATGATTTAAATTTATGTGACTCACCGTCCCCCTCATCTTAGGACGACCTCTCCAACATCTGTTAACAACTGTGACTCACCCTCAACGCTTGGTGAACACCTCTCATCATCTTGGTGTCTCACTTCTCCATCATGATGTTAACAACTATGTGACGCCCTTTTCCAAAACTTGGGACTCACCTCTCCACATGGGACTCACCTCTCATCATGATGTTTAACAACTATGTGACCCCCCCTCTGCAACCTCTTTGGGACTCACCTCCCATCATCTTGGTACTCACCCTCTCCCCATATTTAACAACTATGGACTCACCTCTCCATCTGGTTTACCAACTATGTGACCACCTCTCCCAAAATCTTTTGGGACCACCTCTCCCTCTTAGGACTCCTTTCCATCATGAAATTTTTCAACTATTGGGGCTCACCTCTCCAAATCTTGGGGTCATCTCTCCTCATCTTAGTGACTACCTCTCCATCATGAAGAAACAACATGTGACTCCCCTCCATCACTTAGTGACCCTCTCATTCGTGATTTTTAACAACCATGTGCTCCCCTCTCCCTCGTCTTTGGGACTCCCTCCACATCATTGGGGAACAACTATGTGACTCACCTCTTTATCACTTTGGGGACTTCCACCCCTCCTCTTATTTCAACATTGTATTTCCCTCGTGGGCCCCTTTATTTTTAAAACCCAATCCCAAAACCTGATTTCAATAGTGATCATTTATCAACCAAAAACTCTCCTAGTGTTTAAAATATTTTTCCCCACATCCCCTCAACCCCTTAACATTTGTTTTAAAAAAAGGAACCACCTCTCCCCATCATGAAACCCCCCTCAAAAAAAATGGCCCACCCCCCCTTTGTCCACCCCCCAAAATTTTTTTCAATATTTTCCCCCCCACAAACCTTGTTCTTTTTCCCCCGGGGAAACAACAAGTACCACCCCCAAAACAAAACCCCCCCTTAAATAAATATCCCACAAAATTTTAAAACTTTGACCACCCTTTCCCCACGTTTGGGCCCCTTAACCCCTTTGGGGGGTCCCCCCCCACAAAATTTTCCTCCGCCTTTGGCCCCCTAAACCGGTTTTAAAATTTGCCTTTTCCCCAAAAAAAAGCAAACATGGAGAAAATAAGCCAAAAAATTTTTTTTTTGACCGTTGTATTTAAAAATTTTCCCTCAATAGGGGGAAAAACCCCCAAAAAAATTTTAAAAAAACCCCTAAATGAAAACCCCAAAAGATAAACCAAACCCCCCGGGGCCCCGGCAAATTTTAAAACCCCCAAAACTAAATTTTTTAAAAAAGGAAAGGGAACCACCTTTTTTTTTGAAACCGGCAACCAAAAAAACCAACAAAAGTGCAAATTCCCCAAACCCCCCGGGGGCCCTTTTTAAAAAGAAAAAAATTTTAAAAAATTTTGGGGAAAAAGGGTGAAATAACAAAGGGAACTCCCAAATTTTTCCCAGAAAATTCCAACTTTGGTCCCCCAAAAACCAACCCCACTCCTACCATCCCTTTAACCCCCCCAAAATTAAAAATTTGTTTTTTCCCCGGTTGGGGAAAAAAATTTTTTAAAAAAAAGAAAAAAAAATTTTATTTTCAAAATTTGAACCCCCCAAAAAAAAACCCCCCCAGTTAAATAAACAAAAAGGGCCCAAAAACCCCCAAATAATTTTTCCTTTTCCAAACCCTAAAAAAACCCCGGGAAAGGGGGGCCCCCAAAAATTTTGGGAAAAAAACAACTTTTGGAAACCCTTTTCCTAGACCCCCCCCTTTTAAAACCCTTTTTCCCAAACCTTTGGGGCACCACCCTTTTGTTTTTTTTTTCACCCCCCAACAATTAAAAAACTTACTTTCCTTTTCCAAATTCCCTTTTACTAAAACCCCTTTTTGAAACCCCCCCAACTCCCTCCCCTTTATTTAAAATTTTCCCCCTTTTAATCCCCAACTTGTGTCCCCCAAAAATTATCACCTCTCCCTCTTTGTGCTCACCCCCCAATTTTATGTTAAAATTTCCACTCTCCCTCTCCAATCTTTTTTTTAACATATGAAAAACCTATTGCCCCCTCCAATTGGGGACCCCCAAAAAATTTTAAAATTTTTCTACCCCCACTGGGAAATTTAAAATTGTAACCCCCCCCAACCCCCCCCCTTTTTAATTTAAAATTTTTTACTCACCTCTCCCCCCCCTCTAAATTGTTCCCCTATTAAAAAACCCCTAAATTTTTTTAAACCCCCCTCCCAAATCTTTTCTCACCCCCATCAATGTTTAACAACTATTGACTCCCCAACCCATCGGAACCCCCCCACATTTTAAAACCTTCCTATAAAACCCGGCCCCCAAAACCCTTTTACCCCTTTTAAATTTTTAACCCCCTTTTTTAATTCACCCCCCCATTGGAACCCCCCTTTCCCCTTTTCTCCCTCCCCCCGAATATCTAAAAACTTTCTTAAAACCAATTAAAATTTTGGCCCCCCCAAATTTTGGGGGCCCCCCGAAAAATTTCCCCCTCCTTTTTCTCCCCCCAAAAAAAACCCCCCCCCCTTTTTTTCCCCCCCACTGGGGGGAACCCCCCTTTAAAAGGATTTTTCCCCCCAAGGGAAAACCCCCCTTTTAATTTAAAATTGTGAACCCCTCCCCTTTTAAAAAACCCACCCCCCTTTTAAACCCAAAACCCCAAAAAATAAAAAAATTTTCTCCCTCCCATCAAATTTTTTTCCCCCCAACTTAAACAAAGGGGGATTATTCCCCACTTTGGGCTCACCTCTAAATCTTTTTGGGACTCACCCCCACATTTTAAAAAACCCCCCTTTTTCCTGTCATTACCCTTTTAATTTTAAACCCCAACTTTCCACCCTCCATTGTTTACCAAATTCAACCAAAACCCGCCCCAAATCATTGAAATTACCCTTAAAATCAAATTTCCCCCTATGCTTCCCCTTTTTAACAACTTGGGGTCACCTCTCCACATTGGGATTTCCCCCAAACATTGTACCTTTTAAAAAAAACTGGGCTTTACTGTTTTTCCCCCAAATTTTCCCCTTTTAACCCTTTTCCTTACTCCCTCCCCTTTGGAAAAAATTCCCAATTCCCCCTGGGCACCCCCAAATTTTACTAAAACCCTAAAATTTGTTTTTCTCATTTTTAAAATTTTTTCTCACCTTTCCTCCTTGGTTTTCCCTTTAATTTTTCCCTTTGGGGCCCCCTCTTTATCAAAAACCCTATACTTTTCCCCCTCCCCATGTGTTAACAAATAGTGAATTTTTTTCCTCTTTTCCCCCGGGGGGGCCCCTGACCACTTTAAAAATTTGGTAACCCTTTTTTAAAAACTCACCCCCCCCTTTTTTTTAAAACCCCCCTTTTCCTTTTAAAATTTTTTTTTTGGGAACCCCCTTTCAACTTTTTTATTTACAATTTTATCATTTCCCCCTTGAAACCCCTTTCTCCTTCTTTTCCCCCCCCCTCGGGGAAAATTGGTACTCACCTCTCCATAATGTTAAAACCCTTTACCCCTTCCCAAAAGGGAACCCCCCTTCTCCTTTGGGGCTCCACCCCCCTGGGAAACCCCAAAATTTTTCCCCTTGGGACCACCCCCCTATCTTTGGGAAAAACCCCCCCAACTTTTCCATGATTAACCCCTTGTACCCCCCCATTTTTGTTAAAAAAATTCTCACCCTTCCCCCCATCTTGTAAACCCCCCAATTTAC
>NW_026493069.1:0-14202 GCF_026875155.1 Cherax quadricarinatus
TTTTTTGGGGGGGGGTGTGGGTGTTGTGACTTTCTGATGAAATTAGATAAAACGAGAAAAAATTGTGGGTGTTGTGGGTTGTGGGTGTTGTGGGATGTGGGTGTTGTATCTTAGTTTATGGTGATTTTGGTGGTGTTTTGAGTGTATTCAGTGGGTGTTTTAGTATTCAGTGGTGTATTTGGGAGTACTCAAATGGTGTTTTTGGAAGTGTTTCAGTGTTGTTTGGAAATGTTCAAAGGTGTTCAAAGGTGTTTTGAGTGTGTTCAAATGTTGTTTTTTGAAGGTGATCAAGGGTGTTCAAGGGTGTTTTGAAGGTGTTCAAAGGTGTTTTGAGGTTATTCAAAGGTGTTTTGAGTGTGTTCAAATGATTATGAGAGTGTTTTGAATGTGTTCAAAGGTGTTTTGAAGGTGTTCAAAGGTGTTTTGAAGGTGTTGAAGGGTGTTTTGAGTGTGTTCAAGGGTGTTTGAAGGTGTTGAAGGGTGTTTTGATTGAATTCAGCGGTGTTTTAGTAGTAATCAGTGGTGTAATTGGGAGTACTCAAATGGTGTTTTTTGGAAGTGTTTCAGTGTTGATTGGAAATGTTCAAAGGTGTTTTTGAAAAGTGTTCAAGAGTGTTTTGAAGGTGTTCAAGGGTGTTTGAAGGTGTTGAAGGGTGTTTTGATTGAATTCAGCGGTGTTTTAGTAGTAATCAGTGGTGTAATTGGGAGTACTCAAATAGTGTTTTGGAAATGTTCATGGGTGTTGTGGGATGTGGGTGTTGTGGGTGTTGTTGTCGAACTAGAGATACCGAAAAAAAAATGTTATAAGTGGGTTGTTGTTGGGACTTTTTCTGATGTAGTGTGTCCCCTTATTAACTTTAATGAACTAAAAGGGTTAAAACGAGAAAAAAATGGGGGGTGTGGGTGTTGTGACTTTCTGATGAAATTAGATAAAACGAGAAAAAATTGTGGGTGTTGTGGGTTGTGGGTGTTGTGGGATGTGGGTGTTGATCTTAGTTTATGGTGATTTTGGTGGTGTTTTGAGTGTATTCAGTGGTGTTTTAGTTAATTTTTCCCCCAAAGTGGTGTATTTGGGAGTTACTCATAATGGTGTTTTTGGATGTGTTTCAGTGTTGTTTGGAAATGTTCAAAGGTGTTCAAGGTGTTTGAGGTGTGTTCAAATGTTGTTTTTTTGAAAGTGTTAAAGGGGGTTCAAAGGTAGTTTTGAGGTGTTGAAGGGTGTTTGATTGAATTTCAGCGGTGTTTTAGTGTATTCAGTGGTGTAATTGGAGTACTCAAATTTGTGTTTTTTTGGAATGTGTTTCAGTGTTGAGTGGAAATGTTCAAGGTGTTTTTTGAAGGTGTCCAAGGTGTTTTGAGGCTTTCAAGGTGTTTTGAAGGTGGTTTGAAGGGTGTTTTTATGGAATTCAGCGGTGTCTGTTTTAGTAGTATCAGTGTGTAATTGGGAGTATCACAATTGGTTTTGTGGAAAGTGTTTCGTTGTTGATTGGAATTGTTTTCAAAGTTGATTTTGAAGCTGTTCAAGAGGGTTTTGAAGGTGTTCAAGGGTGGTTTTGAAGGTGTGAAGGGGTGTTTTTTGATGATTTCAGTGGTGTTTTTAGTAGTAATTCAGTGGTCTGTAATTGGGAGTACTCAACTAGTTGTTTTGGAAAAATGTCGTGGGTTGTTGTTGGGATGTGGGGTTGTTGACGAACTAGAGATACCGAAATAAAATGTTATAAGTGGGTTCGTTGTGGGACCTTTTTCTGATGAATTAGTTCTAAACGAGAAAAAATTGTGGGTTGTGGATGTTGTTGGTTGTGCTTTCTGATGTACTGTGTCCCCTTATTAACTTTAATGAACTTAAAGGGTTAACCGAGAAAATTGTGGGTGTTGTGGGGTGTGTGTGGGCGTGTGTGTTAGGTGTCATAGAGTTTTTTTTTGTGAAATTCTTGGTTTCAGTGATGAATTAGTTAAACGTAGAAATAATTGTGGGTGTTGTGGGGTGTCTGTGTGTGCGTGGTGTGTTAGGTGTCATAGAGTTTTTGTTTTTTGTGAAAATCTTGGTTACAGTGATGACATTAGTTAAAAACGAGTAAATTTGTTGGTATTGATGAGGGTAGTGTAGTTCGAATTAGAGTTACCGAAAAAAAAAAGATGATATAGTGGGTTGTGATGAAATTAGTTTAAAAAAACGATTATTCAAAGGTGTTTTGAAGGTGTTCAAGGTGTCTCTAGGGTGTTTTGAAGGTGTTTCAAAGGTCGTTTTGGTGGGTTCAAATGATTATGAGTGTGTTTGAAGGGATGTTCAAATGATGTGGCAAGATACTTATGAAGGTGTTCATATGATGTGCAAGAGTACTTATGAAGGTGTTTTTGGGGTGTATTCTGAGGTGATTTTTGGGGGGTGTTCGAATGATGTTTTGGGAGTATTTCAGTGTTGTGTGAGAAATGTATAAAGGTATTTTTTGTGAGTATTAAAATGTTTTGAGAGTGTTTTGAAGTTGTTCAAAGTAAAAGTGCGTATTAACTTCGTAATATGTAAAATGTGAGTAGTGAATTAACGAAAGTGGATGTAAGCGATGTGGGGACTTTCTTGATGCATGTGTCCCCTTATTAACTTTAATGAAACCTAAAAGGGTTAAAACGAGAAAAATTGGGGGTTATGAGTGGAAAATTGTGAGGTGTTTGGTTGGGAGTCGTGAGGGTTTCGGGAGGGTGGGGAGGCGGTTACTTCGTGGGTGGGAGTGTCCTGAGAGGAATAGTTAAAAAAATTGTCTAGACTTTTGTCGTAAAGGAAAATGTGAGTATTAACGAAAAATGTGCCTTTCTGATGTACTGTGTCCCTTATTAACTAAAAGGGTAGACAAGATTCAGCCTGCTGTGCGCGTGACGTTCCATATTGTTCCCTTATTATTTGAATGAACTAAAAGGCGGACCTGATCAACTGTGTGGGGTCAACACGTGACGTCCACTGACCGCGAGTAAACACCCTTCATTAGACCTGTTAGTAAGCATGCCCCCATAGGAGGGAGTCTATTTTGAATGCTTACACCCAGAGGGGGATTCCAAAAACTTTGATCGAGGAATTTCGATAACCCCATAGGGGGGTAATCCAAAAAAACTTGATCCAAGGAGATGGAGAATTTCGAAAAACCCCATAGGGAGGAATCCAAAAAAAACTTGATCCGAGGAGATGGAAGTTCATGGTATTGTCGAGAAATTTTTGGGGGTTGGGGGCTGTGAATGTGGGAGGGGATCCGAGGAAGTGGAGACTTTGATATTGAGAACCCCTTAGGGGGAGTTTCCAAAAACTTGTATTATCGCGAAAATTTGGGTGGGGGGTGAAAGGAGGGGTCCAAAAAACTTGATCCGAGGAATTGGGAATTTCGAAACCCCATAGGGGGGGGAGGGAATCCAAAAACTTGATCGAGGAGATGGAGGAATTTCGAAAACCCCATAGGGGGGAATCCAAAAAAAAAATTGATCCGAGGAGATGGTGTCAGGGTATTGTCGAGAAAAATTGGGGTGAAAGGAGGGTACCCAAAAATTTGTTCCAAGGAGATGAGACTATTGATTTCGAGATAAAACTTGATCGAGGAGATGGAGTCATGGTATTGTCGAGAATTTTTTGGGTTGGGAGTGTGAAATGTGGAGGGGGATCCGGGAAGTGGAGACTTTGATTATGAGAACCCCATAGGGGGGGGGGGAATCCAAAAACTTGTATTATCGAGAAAATTTTTGGGATTGGGGGTGAAAGTGGGAGGTGCAATCCGAGGAGATCATAAGAATTTCGAAAACCCCATAGGGGGGATCCAAAAAACTTGATCCGAGGAATGGTGAGCACAAGAAAATGAAATTCAAAAAAAATTCGGAACCCCATAGGGGAGAATCCAAAAAACATTATCCAAGGGATTCATAAGAAAAAAAATTCGAGGCGCGGGTGCGAATACGGACGACGCTGGCAGAAGGTCGCAGCAGAAGGTGCGGGCGGGGGTCGCGAAGGGCGGGGCGGGCGCGGGGCGCGGGCGGGCGCGCGGGCGGGCGCGCGGGCGGTTGGTCGCGCGAGCGCGACGGGCGGAGGGTCGCGAAGGGGGGGGGTCGTGGGCGGGGGTATTGGTTGGGGGGGGGTGAGAGGGGTCAAAGGGGTGAGGTAGTCTCGAGGGCGGAGGTCATGGTCAAACCGGAAGTAACACCTAGGTGTGGAAAAAGGTGGACCCTCCAGTGCTGGTCCTTAGACCGGCTACACCGCTCGTGGAAGCCCAAACCGAAGTTCTCGCCCAGGGAAAAGCCTAAAACCGGAAGTTCCTCGCCAGCCGCAAGCCTTTACCGGAAGTTCTCCCCCAGGCCGCTTTTTGACTACTTTATATATATATTTATATATATGACTTTATATATATATATATATATATATCTATTATTTTATATATTTATAGATATATAATTTATATATATATATTATTTTATCACACCGGCCGGTTCCCACAAGGCTGGGTGGCCCGAAAAGAAAACTTTCACATCATTCACTCCCAATCACTGTCTTGCCAGAAGGGTGTTTTACACTACCGTTTTAAAACTGTTAACATTAACACCCCTCCTTCAGAGTTGCAGACATGGACTTCCCATTCTCCAGGATTCAAGTCGGCCTGCCGGTTTACCTGAAACCCCTTCAAAATGTTACTTTGCTCACACTCCAACAGCCCGTCAAGTATTAAAAACCATTTGATCTCCATTCACTCCTATCAAACACGCTCACGCATGTGCTGGAAGTCCAAGCCCCTCGCACCACAAAACCTCCTTACCCCCTCCCTCCAACCTTTCCTAGGCCGACCCTACCCGCCTTCCTTCCCTACAGACTGATACACTCTTGAAGTCAATCTGTTTCGCTCCATTCTCTCTACAGGTCCGAACCACCTTCAACAACCCTTCTTCAGCCCTCTGGTCAAACAGTTTTGGTAATCCCGGCATCCTCCTACTTCCAAACTAGGGGGGGGGGAATTCTCTGCATTATATTCACACCCACACATTGCCTCAGACATGACATCTCCACTGCCTCCAGCCTTCTCTCGCTGCAACCATTCATCCCCATGCTTCACACCATATAAGAGCGTTGGTTAAAACGATATCTCATTCATTTCCCTCTTTGCCTCCAAGGACAAAGTTCTTTGTCTCACAGACTATAAGTGCCACCGCTTCACCCTTTTCCCCTAATCAATTCTATGATTCACTCTTTTCATAGACCCATCCGCTGCCACGTCACTCCCAAATATTGAATACATTCACCTCCTCCATACTCTCCCCCTCCAATCTCGATATCCAATCTTTCATCACCTATCTTTTTGTGCTCCTCCTTAAACTTTATCACTTTTCCTGTATTCACTTTTTAATTTTCTTCTTTTGCACACCCTACCAAATTCATCACAATCTCTGCAATTCTCTTCGCAGAATCTCCAAAGGAGCACAGTGTCATCAGCAAAGAGAACTGTTGACAACTCCCACTTTATAGTGTGATTCTTTATCTTTTAACCCAGAACCTCTTGCCAAGACCCTCGCATTTACTTCTCTTACAACCCATCTTTAAATTATATTAAACGACCAGGGTGACATCACACATCCTTGTCTAAGGCCTACTTTTACTGGGGAATAATTTTCCTCTTTCCCCATACATACTCTAACTTGAGGCCTCACTATCCTCATAAAAACTCTTCACTGCTTTCAGTAACTCCTCCTACACCATACACCTGCAACATCTGCCACATTGCCCCCCTATCCATCCCTGATCCATACGCCAGTTCCAAATACTTACAGGCCACAAAGACCCTCTTTTGCCTTATCTAAATACTGTTCACTTATATGTTTCACTGTAAAACACCTGGTCCTCTCACCCCCGACCTTTCTTAAGCTCCTTGTTCATCTGCTATCCTTGCTCAGTCTTACTTTAATTTTTCAATACTAACCTTTCTAACCATACACTTTACCCAGGTTTACTCAACGACTTATCCCCTATAATTTTTGCACTCTCTTTGGTCCCCTATGCCTTTATACAAGGAACTATGCATGCTCTCTGCCAATCCTAGGTACCTTTCCCTATTCCATTTCATTTATTAAATTATTGCACCAACCACTCCCAAAACTATATCCCATCCTGCTTTAAACATTTCTAACTTTATCCCATTCAATCCCAGCGCCTTACCCTTTCATTTTACCTACTGCCTCACGAACTTCCCACAATCAAACTTGCTCCTTCCTCTCTCCTACAAGGATTATTATTCCTCCTTCCCCTATACACGAAATCACAGCTTCCCTATCTTCATCGTCTATTTAGCAATTCCTCAAAATTTTCCCTCCATTTCCTACCTCTAAACTCTCCCATTTAATAACTCTCTCTCATATTTTTAATTGACAAATCCATTTGTTCTCCTAGGTTCTTAACTTGTTAATCTCACTCCATATCTTTTTCTTATTTCACAAAAAATTTTGTTGATAAAAATTTCCACCACGCTCTCATTTGCTCTCTTTTCCTCTTTTTTACATTGCTTCACCACTCTCTTAACCCTTCTCTCTTTATCTCCAATATACCTCTTCCCTCTTGATACTTCTTACTTTGTTTGTATAATATATATCTATATTATATATATTATATTATATATATATATATATATATATATTTATATATCTTTATTTATATATTTATATTATATATATATGCAATAAGTCACAGTAAACAGGTGATTTCAATAATATGCAAAACAACACTCTGAAAGGAATAGAGAAATTCCAAGCGCTTCGTGACTACTCACATTATCATAGTTCTTGATAATGTGAAGAAGTAGTATCACGCGAAAAGCGCTTGGTATTTTCTATTCTTTCTGAGTGGTTGTTTTGCATATATATAATATATATATTATATATATATATATATTATATAGATTTATATATATATATATATATATATATATATAGTTATATATTATATATATATATATATATATATATAAACTATATATATATATATATATATATATTTATATAAGGAAAAAAAAGTCTGTTTCAATCCCTACACTAGGATCTTTCTCGAAGCAACTGAAAAAAAAAAATGTACTAAGGAGAACCAGACCAGACCGGTGATCACACCAGACTGATGTGATCACACCAGACCGGTGTGATTCACCACCAGACCTGAGTGATCACACCAGATGAGTGATCACACCAGACTGACGTGATCAACCAGACTGAGTGATCACACAAGATGAGTGATCCACCAGACTGAGTGATACCACCAGACGAGTGATCACACCAGACTGAGTGATCACACCAGACTGAGTGATCACACCAGACTGAGTGATCACACCAGACTGAGTGATCACACCAGACTGAGTGAGCACACCAGACCGTGTGATCACACCAGACGGAGGATCTCACCTGATGAGTGATCACCCAGACTGATTGATCACCCAGCGGGTGATCACACCAGATGAGTGATCACCCAGACTGATGTGATCACACAGTCGGGTGATCACACCGACTGAGTGAGCCACACCAGACGGAGTGATTCAACCAAGACTGAGTGATCACACCAGGACCGAGTGATCACACCAGACTGGAATGATCACACCAGACTGTAGTGATTCACACCCGGACTGAGTGATCACACCAGACTGAGTGATCACACCAGACTGAGTGATCACACCAGACTGAGTGATCACACCAGACTGAGTGATCACACCTGACTGAGTGATCACACCAGACTGAGTGATCACACCAGACTGAGTGATCACACCAGACTGAGTGATCACACCAGACTGAGTGATCACACCAGACCGAGTGATCACACCAGACTGAGTGATCACACCAGACTGAGTGATCACACCCTGGAATGAGGCGAGCACACCAGACTGAGTGATCAACCACCCCTGACTCTGAGTGATACACCAGACTGAGTGATCACACCAGACTGAGTGATCACACCAGACTGAGTGATCACACCAGACTGAGTGATCACACCAGACTGAGTGATCACACCAGACTGAGAAACCTCACCCGACCCACCAGTTCACAGCGGTCAATTAGGTTTGGGAACACAACAAGGATCTAACATGAGGGGTCGCGCAGGTGAATGTTAAGTGTTTACCAGTAGGATATTGTCCTCTCTTGCTTCTTCCTTTATGTACTCTTTATAAGTGGCACCTTACACCTGTTGTACTCTTCACAGGTGATACAGTGTACCTTGTACCTGCTGTACTCTTCACAAGTGGAACACCTCCAGTGTTTTGTCTCGTCTTAAGTGTTATATAACTCTTCACCATATACCGCTTTTGAATGGATAATTATGGGATACTTAGTGAGATATTTGAGTCTTTAAAACCGTATCCCATATCTTACGTCTGATATTTTAATTCCTATACAACTATATTACTGCTACATGCTCTGCTACTGCTTCTGCCTACTTACTACTACTACTGCTACTCTGCTTACTACTACTACTACTGGATACGGCTATGCTACAGCTACGGCTACTGCTACTACTACTGTACTGCTACTACTATCTACTGCTACTGCTACTACTACTGCTACTGCTCTACTACTGCTACTTATACTGCTACTGCTGTGCTACTGCTATACTACTGGACTGCTACTGCTACTGCTACGCTACTACTACTGCTACTGCTACTGCTATTACTACTGATAATGCTATGACTACTACTACTGACACTGCTACTACTACTGCTACTGCTATGCTTACTGCTACTTGCTCTACTACTGCTAATGCCTGTGCTACTGCTACTACTACTGCTACTGCTATGCTTACTGCTACTGCTCCTGCTAATGCTACTGCTCTACTACTGTACTGCTACTGCTACTACTACTGCTACTTGCTCCTGCTAATGGCTACTGTTCTGCTACTCCTACTGCTACTGCCTGCTTCCTACTGCTACTACTACTGCTACTGCTGCTGCTACTGGCTACTGTACTGCTACTGCTACTCCTACTGCTATACTACTGCTATGCTATTGCTACTACTATGCTACTGTACTGCTACTGCTACTGCTACTTCTTCTGCTACTGCTACTGTACTACTACTGCTACTGGCTACTGCTACTGCTCTACTACGACGGGACTACACTGCAAATGCTACTCTACTACACTGCACGCTACGTAACACGCTACTGCTGCTGCTACTGCTCACTATGCTACTGCTGCTCTATGTACTGCTACTACTACTCTACTGTACTCTCACTACTGCTAACTACTGCTACTGCTACGCTACTACATTTTAAACTGCACTACTCTGCTACTGCTGCTGCTACTGCACTGCTATACTATGCTATGCTACTGCACCTATGCTACTGCTACACTATGCTATGCTAAGCAACTTTTATTTTGCTACTATACTGCTACTGCTACTTTCTGCACTATATGCTACGCTATAAAACTCTACGCTACTTTTACGCTACTACATGCTACTTACTACTACTCTACTGTATTTGCTACGTTTACTGCTATGTACTGATTCTTTATTTCTACAAGTACTTTAAAAGGGTATACATCCAGCTGACATCATGACATACAAATATAAAAAAGCGCTTGTTATGCAGAGCATTTCGGGAAAATTTTAGATCAATTTTAATCCGGGATGCGACCCACACCATCCCCTAACACCCCGTACCCAGTATTACTGATGGGTGAAAAAGACTCCGGTGTAAGGAAAAACGCCTAATGTTTCAACTCTTTGCCCGGGAACCCAACCCGGGCTCTCACCGCGTGAACCCAAAAGCTTTACCACAGCCAAGGGGCCCCCAATAAAATAATAAAAATGAAAATAATAATAAAAAATAATAATAATAATAATAAATAATAATAATAATAATAATAAAATAATAAAAAAATTTTTATTTTTATCATTTTTTTATTATTTTAAAGTAATTTTAATAATAATAATCTAAAAAAAATAATAATAATAGCAACAACATCAACACAGCAAAAACAGCAGAACAACACCAAAATACTAAAACAACAACAACAACAACAACAAATACTACTACTACTATACTACTACTACACTCACTACTAATAAAATAATAATAAAATAAAAAAATAATTCAATAAAAATACATTTTAAAGAAAAAGTCCATTGTAAAAAAGAGTACACGTAAAGAAAAGACCATGCAAAGCAGAGTACCACTGTAAAGAAAAAACCACATAGAGTACCACTGTAAAGAAGTGTGCCATTTTTAAGAAGAGTACACTTTTTTAAAGGGGATAAGCTTAAAAAGAGTACCATGTAAAGAAGAGTACCCCGTAAGAAAGAGTACCCCTGTAAAAAAGATTACCCTTGTAAGGAAGAGTACCATTCAAAGAAAAATACTACCGTAAAGCAAGTGCCATTGTAAAGAATGTGCCATTTAAATAAAGACCATTGTAAGAAAGACCACGAAAAAATGGTGCCACTATTAATACTATTATAAGGAATGAGTACCCCGTTAAAAAAAAAAGCACCCCGTAAAAAGGCACCACTGTTAGAAAGAGTATCACTGAAGAAAGTGTATCACTGTAAGAAGAGTTCACTGTAAGAAAGATATCACTGTAAGAAAGTTATCACTGTAAAAAGTGTATCACTGTAAGAAAGAGTACACTGTAAGAAAGATTCACTGTAAGAAAGTGTATCACTGTAAGAAGAGTATCACTGTAAGAAAGGTATCACTGTAAAAAGTGTACACTGTAAGAAAGGTATCACTGAAAAAGGGGTATCACTGTAAGAAAGAGTATCCTGTAAAAAGAGTCACTGTAAGAAAAGTACACTGTAAGGAAAACCCCCGTAAGAAGAGTATCACTGAAGAAAAGAGTATCACTGAAGAAAGAGTATCACTTAAGGAAGGCCCCCTGTAAAAAGTGTATCACTGTAAGAAAAAGTATCACTGAAGAAGAGTCCTGTAAGAAAGTATCACTGTAAGGAAGGCCCACTGTAAGAAAGATACCTGTAAGAAAGACACCACTGTAAAAAAGTATCACTCTAGAAAGAGTACCGTAAGAAAGTTATCACTGTAAGAAAGAGCCCATTAAAAAAAAGAGTATCACGTAAGAAAGAGTATCACTGTAAAAAAGTTATCACTGAAGAAAGGTTCACTGTAAGAAAGAGTACACTTAAAAAGAGTATCACTTTAAAGGAAAAGGGCCCATGTAAGGAAAAAACACCACTGTAAAAAAAGGTACACTGTAAGAAAAGTATCACGTAAGAAAAGGTATCACTTAAAAAGGCACCACTGTAAGAAAGAGTATAACTGTAAGAAAGGATCACGTAAGAAAAATTCACGTAAAAAGAGTATCACTTAAGAAAGGTTCACTGTAAAAAAAATTTACTGTAAGAAAAGATCACTGTAAAAAAGGTACACTGAAGAAAGAGTATCACAAGAAAGAGTATCACGTAAAAAAGAATCACTGTAAGAAAGAGTATCACTGTAAGAAAAAGGTTTTACTGTAAGAAAGAGTTCACTGTAAGAAAGAGTTCACGTAAGAAAGATATCACTGTAAGAAAGAGTATCCCCTGTAAAAAGAGTTCACTGTAAGAAAAAGATCACTGAAGAAAGTGTATCACTGAAGAAAAAGCACCACTGTAAGAAAGAGTACACTGTAAGAAAGAGTATCACTGTAGAAAATTATCACTGTAAGAAAGAGTTCCGTAAAAAGAGTATCACTGTAAGAAAGGAAATATCATGTAAGGGAAAAGGGGACCACTGTAAGGAAGAGCAAACCCCTGTAAGGGAAAAAAGTATCACTGAAAAAGAGTATCACTGTAAGAAAGGTACACGTAGAAAAAGCACCCTGTAAGGAAGATATAACTGTAAGAAAGAGTATCACTGAAAAAAGGTATCCTGAAGAAAGAGTATCCTGTAAGAAAGAGACACTGTAAAAAAGAGTATCATGAAGAAAAGCACCACTGAAAGAAAAGTAACACGTAAGAAAGATATCACGTAAAAAAGGCACCCCTGAAGAAAGAGTATCACTGAGAAAGGTATCCTGTAAGAAAGAGTTCACTGTAAAAAAGAGTATCACGTAAGAAAGAGTATCCGTAAGAAAAAGTATACTGTAAAAAAGAGATCACTGTAAGAAAAAAGTACATGTAGAAAGAGTATCACGTAAGGAAGAGCACCACGTAAGGAAGAGCACCACTGTAAAAAGAGTATCACTGTAAAAAGGTATCACGTAAGAAAAAGTAAACACTGTAAGAAAGAGCCCCACTGTAAGAAAAGTATAATGTAAGAAAAGTATCCCGTAAGAAAGAGATCATGTAAGAAAGATATCACTGTAAGAAAGAGTATCACTGTAAAAAAAAGGGATCACTGTAAAAAGACACCACTGTAAGAAAGATACACTGTAAGAAGAGTATCATGTAAAAAAAAGTACCCTGTAAGAAAGAGTATCACTGAAAAAGAGTATCCTGTAAAAAAGATATCACTGTGAAAATATCCGTAAGAAAAGTACACTGTAAGAAAGAGTATCACTATAAAAAGAGTACACTGTAAGAAAGGTTATCACTGAAGAAAGAGTACACTGTAAAAAAGCACCCCGTAAAAAAGAATCACTGTAAGAAAGAGTATCACTGTAAGAAAGGGGGAACACTGTAATAAGATATCACGTACGAAAGAGTATCACTGTAAGAAAAGTTCCTTAAGAAAAAATCATGTAAGAAAAAGTATCACGTAGAAAAGTACAAAGTAAGAAAGAGTATCACTGTAAGAAAAAAGGATCACTGTAAAAAAAGAGCACCACGTAAGAAAAAAGTTCACTGTAAGAAAAAGTATCACGTAAGAAAGGTATCACTTAAAAAAAAGGGGACCGTAAGAAAGAGATCACTGTAAGAAAGAGTATCACTGTAAGAAAGAGTATCACTGTAAGAAAAAGTACACGAAGAAAAAATCACTGTAAAAGAGTATACTGAAGAAGAGTTTCACTGTTAGAAAAAGTATCACTGTAAGAAAGAGCACCACTTAAGAAAGAGTATCACTGTAAAAAGAGTAACTGTAAAAAGAGTATACTGTAAGAAAAAAGTACACTGTAAAAAGAGTATCACTTAAGAAAAAGCACCCTGGGGAAGAAAGAGATCACTGTAAGAAAGTTTCACTGTAAGAAAGAGTATCACTGTAAGAAAGAGCCCCCAAGTAAAAAAGAGTATCACTGTAAGAAAGAGTACACTGTAAGAAAGATATCACTGTAAAAAAGAGTTCACTGTAAGAAAGGCACCATGTAAGAAAGAGTACACTGTAAAAAAAGAGTATCCTGAAAAGAGTATCACTGTAAAAAGAGTATCACTGTGAAAGAGCACCCTGAAGAAAAAGTATCACGTAAGAAAAGGGATCACTGTAGAAAAAGTATCACGTAAGAAAAGCACCACTGTGAAAAAATCCGTAAGAAAAATATCACTGTAAGAAAGAGTATCACTGTAAGAAAAGTATCACTGTAAAAAAGAGCACCCCTGGAAAAAGAGTATCACGTAAGAAAGAGTATCACTGTAAAAAGAGATCACTGTAAAAAGAGTATCCTGTAAGAAAAGTACACTGTAAAAAAGCCCATGTAAAAAGAGTATCACGTAAGAAAGGTATCACTGTAAGAAAGAGTTCACTGTAAGAAAGAGTATCACTGTAAGAAAAAAGGGACACTGAAGAAAAGTACACGTAAAAAGAGCACCTCTGAAAAAAAATATCACTGTAAGAAAGGTATCACTGTAAGAAAGAGTATACGTAAAAAGATATCATGTAAAAAAGAGACACTGTAAGAAAGAGTATCACGTAAAAAGAGCACCTCGAAGAAAGAGTATCCTTAAGAAAGGTATCCTTTTGAAAGTGTATCACTGTAAAAAGAGTATCACTGTAAGAAAGAGTATCACGTAAAAAGGATCACTGTAAAAGAGCACCACTGTAAGAAAAAGTATCCTGTAAGAAAGAGACACTGAAGAAAAGGGCATGTAAGAAAGAGTATCACTGTAAAAAGATACACGTAAGAAAAAGTATCACTGTAAGAAAGAGTACACGTAAGAAAGAGTATCCGTAAGAAAGAGATCACTGTAAGGAAGAGACCCCTGTAAGGAAGGCCACCACTGTAAGAAAGAGTATCACGTAAGAAAGAGTATCACTGAAAAAGAGTATCACTGTAAGAAAGAGATCACTGTAAAAAGAGTACACTGAAAAAGAATACCACTGAAAAAGGCACCACTGTAAAAAGGTATCA
>NW_026493074.1:0-22340 GCF_026875155.1 Cherax quadricarinatus
TACCACCGTCAGCTGCTGCGTACCACGCCTGCTGCTGTACCACCGCAGCTGCTGCTTACCCCCGGGTCAGCTGCTCTGTACCACCGTCCGCTGCGCTGTACCACCGTCAGCTGCTGCTGACCACCGTCAGCTGCTGCTGTACCACCGTCAGCTGCTGCTGTACCACGTCAGCTGCTGCTGTACCACCGTCAGCTGCTGCTGTACCACCGTCAGCTGCTGCTGTACCACCGTCAGCTGCTGCTGTACCACCGTCAGCTGCTGCTGTACCACCGTCAGCTGCTGCTGTACCACCGTCAGCTGCTGCTGTACCACCTGCTGCTGTACCACCTGCTGCTGTACCACCTGCTGCTGTACCACCTGCTGCTGTACCACCGTCAGCTGCTGCTGTACCACCGTCAGCTGCTGCTGTACCACCGTCAGCTGCTGCTGTACCACCGTCAGCTGCTGCTGTACCACCATCAGCTGCTGCTGTACCACCATCAGCTGCTGCTGTACCACCGTCAGCTGCTGCTGTACCACCGTCATCTGCTGTTGTACCACCGTCTGCTGGTGCTGTACCACTGTCATCTGCTGTTGTACCACCGTCAGCTGCTGCTGCACCACGGTCATCTGCTGCTGCACCACGGTCATCTGCTGCTGCACCACGGTCATCTGCTGCTGCACCACGGTCATCTGCTGCTGCACCACGGTCATCTGCTGCTGCCCTCAGAACCACACGGTCACCATCTCTGCTGCACACCACGTCATCTGCTGCTGCACTACCAACAGCTGCTGCTGCACCACGGTCAACTGCTGCTGCATCACCGTCAGCTGCTGCTGCACCACCATCAGGTGCTGCTGCACCACCATCAGCTGGACTACTCGAAGATGTGGAGTGTGTGTTGTTGATGTGGCTTAACGAGAAACAATTACCGAGAAACAATTAACCCCAAAGGGTTAGCCACCCAGGATAACCCAAGAAAGTCAGTGCCTCATCGAGGACTGTCTAACTTACCATAACACGGGTGGGGATTGATCCTGCGGTCAAGTCTCAAAACTCCAGACCGCGGGATCAAACCCCTCCCGTGTTATGAGTTTGTTTGCAATCATGTCATCACGATTTCTTGAGTCATGTTGATGGCTTTGAGGGGACTTGAGCTAGAGTTCATCACGGCCATGCTAGTGGGAGATTTGTCTGTAAAAAGTTGCATTTGTGGTCACTGTGGTGCCTATGCTAACCTTCCTATGGTGTAGAAATATACCTAGTTGCATGAATCTTATTGAAGTTAGCTGGCCCAGTGGCTAACGCGACGGTCTGGAGTTTTGAGACTCTGACTGCGGGATCAAACCCCCACCCATGGTATGGTTTGTTTGCAGTCGTGTCATTACAGTTTTGTGAGTTACTAACTTATTTCCATTGGGGCCCTTAATCTTGTTCACCAGGATGCGACCCACACTAGTTGACTAACACCCAGGCGAACAGGAAAAAATGCCTGTAACTAGTGCTCATATTGGTGAATTTAAGGCCAGCAAAGGTTGGTTTGAGGGATTTAAGAATAGTAGTGGCATACACAGTGTGATAAGGCATGGCGAAAGCTGAAAAATTCCAACCCCAACAAGTGTTCAATTGTGACGAAACAGGCCTGTTCTAGAGGAAAATGCCAAACAGGACCTACATTACTCAGGAGGAAAAGGCACTCCCAGGACACAAGCCTATGAAAGACAGGCTAACACTCATGTTTTGTTGTAATGCTAGTTGGGATTGCAAAGTGAAGCCTTTACTCATGTATCACTCTGAAAATCCCAGAGTGTTCAAGAAAACCAGTGTCTCATCACTCATCAGCACTCTTCAATGAAGGTAAGTGTCATTTTATTATTTATGTATTTATTGTGCACGTCTCATTGTTTTCTTTGTAGGGAAATGTATATTTCATGTAAAAAAAAAAAAAAAATTTAATACTTTTGGCTGTCTGGAACGCATTAATTGGATTTCCATTATTTCTTATGGGGAAAATTAATTCAGCTAATGATAAATTTGGCTAAGGACAAGCTCTCTGGAATGGATTAAAATTGTTGGTCGAGAGTCCACTGTAGTATATTGTTTATTGTGTCATATTGGATCAATTGTGATAGGTAAAGAAGTAGTAGTGTTGATACAGTGGACCCTCGACTAACGCTATTAATCCGTTCCTGAGAGCTCATCGTTAGTCAAAATAATCGTTAGTCAAGTTAATTTTCCCAAAGAAATAATGAAATCAAATTAATCCGTGCAAGACACCCAAAAGTATTGAAAAAAAAAAATTTAACACGTGAAATATTAATTTTAATACACACAAACTGAAGAAGACATGCACAGTTACATGACACTTGCCTTTATTGAAGATCTGGTGATGATTGATGGGATGGGAAGAGGGGAGTGTGTTGATGGTCTTAGTGTTTAGAAGGGGAATCCCCTTCCATTAGGACTTGAGGTGGCAAGTCCTTTTTCGGGGTTACTTCCCTTCTTCTTTTAATGCCACTAGGACCAGCTTGAGTCACTGGACCTCTGTCGCACAACATATCTGCCCATAGAGGCCTGTACCTCCCGTTCCTTTATGACATTCCTAAAGTGTTTCACAACATTGTCAGTGTCACCATTATTAAACACTTGTTCAGGTTTCAGTCCTTCACTGTCTATGTACTCCTTGAATTCCTGCACATATTTTTCAGCTGCTTTTTGGTCCAAACTGGCAGCCTCACCATGCCTTATCACACTATGTATGCCACTACGATTCTTAAATCTCTCAAACCAACCTTTGCTGCAAGCCTTAAATTCACTCACATCACCACTAGTTGCTGGCATTTTTCTAATTAAATCGTCATGCAACTTCCTAGCCTTTTCACATATGATCGCTTGAGAGATGCTATCTCCTGCTATCTGTTTTTCGTTTATCCATACCAATAACAGTCTCTCAACATCTTCTATCACTTGCGATCTCAGTTTTGAAAACATAGTTGCACCTTTGGCAAGAACAGCTTCCTTGATTGCCGTTTTCTTGGCCACAATAGTAGCGATGGTTGATTGGGGTTTTGTGTACAGCCTGGCCTGCTCGGAGACATGCACTCCACTTTCATACTTAGCAATGATCTCTTTCTTCATATCCATAGTAATTCTCACCCTTTTGCTGTAGGGTTGGCACTAGAAGCTTTCTTGGGGCCCATGGTGACTTATTTTGCAGGTGCAATCACTAAAAAGACTGTGATAATGTGAAATGTTCCGATTGTATGCTTGGAAGCGACCACGGTGGCTGGCTGGCTTGTAAACACTGGCCAGAAGTGGGCGTGTCTCAGACGGAAGGAATAGTGTTGGTCGAGTTTTTTAGCGCTAATCGAGGCAAAATTTTTGCGATAAAATGTATCGCTAGTCAGATTTATCGTTAATCGATGCCATCGCTGGTCGAGGGTCCACTGTATTAGTGTAATAAAGCATATCCCCCTACATCACAAGACTGAGCTCATAGCAACCGACAGTGGCTTCAAAGCCACCTTATCTTTTATGGACAATGTACTGTGTATGCTCAGTGGTCCCTCAATAATCGTCAGGCTTGATAGTCGTCCTTTTTGGAAATCGTCGCGTTATTTTCATCCAAACATTGGCTCGCAAATGGTCGGTTGACTCGCTAGTCGTCGTTCGTCCTGGACGCGCACTCATGGCTCTGAGCCGCCTCGGCCTCCTTCCCAGCCAGTGTGCCATTGTTTACCAGTGAGCGACGGTCCCTTCACTTGTTCATACGAAATATTTCATATTCCATTCATTTTAGTGCTTGCAACTGCTAAATAAGCTACCATGGCTCCAAAGAAAGCTCCTAGTGCCAAGCCTTTGGTAAAGAAGGTGAGAAATATGATTGTATTTAAGAAAAACATCATTGAACAATATGAAAGTGGCGTACGTGTGGCCGAACTGGCCAGGATGTAAACAAATCCCATAAAACCATATTTTCCATCGTGGCCAAGAAAAAGGAAATCAAGGAAGCTGTTGTTGCAAAGGGGGTAAATATGCTGACAAAAATGAGATCACCAGTACTTGAAGATGTTGGGAAGTTATTATTGGTGTGGATAAACGAGAAACAATTAGCAGGAGATAGTTTTATGACATCGATTATTTGTGAAAAGGCTAGGCAGTTGTATGACGATCTGGTAAAGAAATTGCCTGCAACGAGTACTGATATTTGTGAATTTAAAGGTTGGTTTGAGAGATTTAAGAACCGTAGTGGCATACACAGTGTGATAAGGCATGGTGAGGCTGCCAGTTCAGACAAAATTGCAGCTACAAAATTCGTAAGTGAATTCAAGGAATACAAGAGGCTGAAGGACTGAAGCCTGAACAGTGTTCAGTTGTGACAAAAACAGGCCTCTTTTGGAAGAAAACGTCAAAGAGGACCTACATTACTCAGGAGGAAAAGGGACTGCCAGGACACAAGCCTACGAAAGATAGGCTGACGCTCATGTTCTGTGCTAATGCTAGTGGGGATTTCAAAGTGAAGCCATTACTAGTGTACCATTCTGAAAATCCCAGAGTGTTCAGGAAAACCAATGTTATGAAGAGTAAGTTATGTGTGTTTTGGAGATCTAATAATAAGGCATGGGTCATGAGGGAAATTTTTCGTCGAGTGGTTCAATGAAGTGTTTGGCCCTAGTGTGAAGAATTACCTCCTGGAAAAGAAATTGGATCTCAGGTGCCTCCTAGTAATGGACAATGCACCTGCTCATCCTCCAAACTTGGATGACCCAATTCTGCAGGAGTTTGGATTCATCACAGTAAAGTTCTTGCCCCCAAATACAACTCCTCTCCTCCAGCCCATGGACCAGCAGGTCATTTCAAACTTTATAAAAACTCTACACCAAAGCAGTGTTTCAAGGTGCTTTAATGTGACCTCAGACACTCAATTGACCCTAAGAGATTTTTGGAAAAAACACTTCAGTAGCCTCCATTGCATAAGCCTTATAGGTAAGGCTTAGGAGGGAGTGACTACCAGGACTTCAAACTCTGCTTGGAGAAAATTGTGGCCAGATTGTGTCCACAAGAGGGATTTTGAAGGGTTTGTGGCTGACCCTGATGAGCCTATGTCAGTTGTGAACTCTAATGTGGCATTGGGGAGTTCCATGGGGTTGGATGTGAGTTTGGAGGATGTGGAAGAGTTGGTGGAGGACCACAACGAAGAGCTAACCACTGAGGAGCTGCAAGAGCTTCAGCAGGAACAGCAACAGATCGCAGCTCAGAATCTTACTGCAGAGGAGGAAGAGAGACGGAAGAAGGTGCCTTCTTCAGAAATTAAGGAGATTTTTGAAATGTGGGGTAGGATGGAAAGATTTGATGGAGAAACATCACCCTGAGAGGATGTTGCAAGCCATATCGGCAACTTGTACATTGACAGAGTCTTGGCCCATTTTAGGGAAGTTTTAAAAAGACGCCAGAAACGGAGCTCTCTGGACAGTTTTTTTGCGAGACAGGACTCCAGTGACTCTAGCTGGTCCTAGTGGCATTAAGAAACAGAGAAGAGAAGTAACCCCAGAAAAGGACTTGGTAGTACCTGAGGTGTTGATGGAAGGGGATTTCCCTTCCAAACAGTAACTAATCCAATCTCTCTCCTCCTCCAGTCTTCCATACACTAAGAAGAATTGCCAATAAAGGTAAGTGTTATGCTGTTAATGTTTCATTCATCATGTCCCATTGTATTGAGACGCTAACAAAACAAGACACCAGGATGACACAACTCGAGAACAAAATCCTCAGTCTTGAACAAAAGTTATCAACACCAGGAATGACTAACTGTGACAAGACCATCCAAGCAGTCATAGATAGCCATACCCAACAAATAATATCTCTTAATACAAAGGTTGAAGAATCAGTAAAAGAATGGAAGAACAACTTAGATAACCAGTTCAGTGACTACTTTGCTCTCCAAGAAGATAAAACTGAGCAAGATAAACTATCGGACGCAGTAATAGTTAACAGTCCACTTTTTCCCAGTGATATGAACCAAACAAACAGTAAAGAAATTACTCTGCAGATCATAAAGGACCAAACAAGTGTTATTGTACCAGAGTCAGAAATAAAAGAAGCCAGGTTACTAGGATCCCATGGTAGAAAAAGTGTTATGCTTAGATTCCACTCACATGACAGGAAAAAAGACTTAATTATTGCATCTATTAAAGTAAAGAAAGAGGTAGTACAGAAGTCTATGCCATTCCTGGTTACACAGCCATACACAACTGTAGGCCAGACCAAC
Source organism: Cherax quadricarinatus (assembly GCF_026875155.1). NCBI lineage: Eukaryota > Metazoa > Arthropoda > Malacostraca > Decapoda > Parastacidae > Cherax > Cherax quadricarinatus. The sequence goes on from NW_026493074.1 coordinate 6,249, forward strand.
AAGGGGGTGGCACAGCCAATACTACTCAGACCAACTAGAATGTATCACTATACTTGCACAAGGGATAAAACATGGGGAATATATAATAGCCAAATTCAAATCCAAATACCTACAAAAACCTCTCACATTGATAACATTTACAGAGTTCCACAGTCAAACATTAGCCAATTTAGTCAAAACCTAGGAAGTATGATAACTGATGCACGCATGAACAAAGATCACTTACTACTCTCAGGTGACTTCAATATAAATCTCCTGCAAGACCAGGACCCACACGTTACTGAATTCACAAACACAATGAGTAACTGTATGTTGCTACCAACAGTAACAAAACCTACAAGAGTTACAGAGACTAGTGTTTCCTACTTGACCACATCTGGACCAACACCATATCCCCTTTAAAATCAGGCATAATTACAGATAATACCACAGACCACTACCCTACTTTTCTCATAACAACTCTTGGTAAATTACCCCAAGACACTACTAAAGTCACCTTCAGACTTCACAATGAGGCAGCCATTAATAACTTCACAACAGCAGTAGCAAACATTGACTGGCACACTGAGCTAGAATCTATACAGATATTTGACGAATGTATTAATAATTTTCTAAAAAAACCCAATACCTCTATAACAAGCACTGCCCTAAAAAAACTAAACAGATGACAGCTAAGAGACTGAACAGTCCCTGGTTAACACCCAGCATTCTCAAATCCATAAATACAAAACACCAATATGAAAACAGTACAGAATGGGTCACATAACCAGAGACCAAACAAAACGTTACTCGTCAATCCTAACCAGCCTGATAAGAAGGGCAAAAAAATTGTATTATGAGAACAGATTATCCAACTTACGAGGTGATATAAAAAAGACCTGGAAAACCCTATCAGAAATTCTAGGAACAAAAAAGATATCACGAAATAGCGAAATAAAATTAGCAAAATCAGATGAACCCCAACTCCACCAACAGAAACAGCAAACAGACTCAATGACTTTTTTCTCCACTATAGGACAAAACCTTGCCAATAAAATCCCAAGCTCAGATACCCCACCAAATGACTACCTCACTGGCAACTACCCGAACACACTGTTCCTAGCTCCGACTAACCCATACGAAGTCTCCCTTATTATCAACACGCTAAAAAACAAGGCAGGAGATTTAAATACCTTACCACCCTTTATATACAAAAAAGTGTCACAAGTGCTATCACCAATCATTGCACACTCTTTAACAAATCCATTGAATCCTCCACCTTCCCCACAATACTCAAAATAGCAAGGGTCACCCCGATCCACAAAGGAGGAGACCAAACAGAGTTGAATAACTATAGGCCAATATCCAACTTACACCCTCTCTCAAAAATCTTCGAAAAATTAATTCATAAACGAATCTACTCCTACCTTATCTCCCAAAACATACTCAACCCCTGCCAATTTGGATTCAGGCCAAATAAAAATACTAATGATGCTATTATACACATGCTAGAACATATATACACTGCAATAAGAAAAAGAAGTCCCGGGGATCTTCATTGACTTACGTAAAGCTTTGATACAGTTAACCATGACTTGCTCCACGTAAAATTGTCACACTATGGTATAAGAGGGCACTCCCTCAACTACCTCAAGTCATACCTCAGCAACAGAAGCCAATATGTGTATGCAAATGGGGCAAAACTCTTCTGCACAACCAATTACAGTTGGTGTCCCACAGGAAGTGTCCTTGGCCCTCTTCTCTTCTCCTATACATAAATGACCTACCAAATGCTTCGCAATTACTCAAACCCACACTATTTGCAGATGACACTACATACGTCTTCTCCACCCGAGCCCAGTCACGCTAGCCAATACTGTAAATACAGAATTACAGAAAATATCTACCTGGATGAGGACTAACAAACTTACACTAAACATTGACAAAACCTACTTCATTCAGTTTGGTAACAGAGCTACAGATGTCCCTCTTAACATAATGAATAAACGGATCACCTATCACAAAGCTAGCAGAGGGAAAATTCTTAGGAATCCACCTTGATAATAGACTCAAATTTCATACACATATACAACAAATTTCTAAGAAAATTTCCAAGACTGTAGGCATACTATCGAAGATACGGTACTATGCTCCACAGTCAGCCCTCCTGGCCCTATATCACTCTCTTATTTACCCCTATCTCACCTATGGAATTTGTGCATGGGGCTCAACAACAAGTAACCATCTCAGACCACTAATTACCCAACAAAAGGCTGCAGTTAGAATGATAACAAATTCTCACTATAGGCAGCACACTCCACCAATATTCAATACACTAAACCTAATTCACCATACAAAACATTCATACTTATTACTGCACCTATTACATACATAGAACACTTAACTCTGATATTAACCCTCCCCTCAAACATCTCCTTGCCAACCTCAACAGAACACATGACCATAACACAAGGCACAGATCACTCTTTGATGTTCCTCGTGTCCATCTCACACTTTGCAAAAACTCAATGCACATAAAAGGCCCTAAAATCTGGAACTCATTACTGTAAATATAAAAGAAACACTACCTGTTTATAAATTCAAGTCTCTTCTCAAAGATCACTTACTCACACCAAAACCAAATAAATACTGAATAACTGAACCTTATAAATTGTATATCTAAATGTTTCTCACAATTATATCACATAAATGTTAAACCTAAAACCCAATCTAACTTTACTATTTTTTAAATACACTACCTAACAGAATACTCCATTCTACTGAATGTACAACAATGCATACAGCCATATGACCTGTCTTTGTAATACTCACTTGTGCTTTATAGTAATCTGTTTACATTAAAGTTTTATCACCGATGTCATCATTGCTTAGTTCATCTTAAGTTAATTTTAAGCCAGCCCGTTAATGCTATGCATAGTATAAGTGGCTTGGCATACTGCTCTTTTTCTGTATTTTTTGTACCTCTGTATGTGTGCACAAATTTTTAAATAAAAATAAATAAATAAATAAATAAATAAATAAACGAGTGTCTTACCAAAAAACGTCAGAACCTCCTGTATAGAGTCAGAAAACTTAAGCGGGAGAATAATGACACAATACACCAATGCTTCACACGAGATGGGAAAATTCTTGTTAGGAAAACAAATGTAGGTCAACTGTACACAATAACGAACGAGAATGATCTATCACGATTTCTCAGGGATACTAATCTTACAGAGAATAACTAAACAATGTCCAACCTAAAAGCCTACGTAGTGTAGTGTATGTTTTGCTCCATTATTGTTCAAATTTCATTGTACAATCTCTTAGTAATTAAATAATCAACTACCTCATTTTGTGATTTTACTAGTAAGCATAAGTCACCTTATGTAATTTTCTTATTTACTATTGTTTGCTTAAACATTAGCTGAATTGATACTTTCTCTGTCCATATTACTACCTCATATTTTTTTTAAATACTATCAATTGATATTACTTACTAAAATTAATAATTATCATTTTTACTATAATTTCAATTTACTCTTAACATTTTTGACATTTAACCCTTTGAGGGTTTTCGTCGTACTAGTACGTTTTACGCGTAGGGGTTTTTGACGTACTAGTACTCATAAATTCTAGCGGCCTCAAATCTAGTGATAGAAAGCTGGTAGGCCTTCACATGAAAGAATGGGTCTATGTGGTCAGTGTGCACAGTCTAAAAAAAATCCTGCAGCACACAGTGCATAATGAGAAAAAAAAAACTTTGACCATTTTTTTTTAATAAATCAGCGACTTTGCAGTGTATTTTCGTATGGTATTTATTGTTGTATTCTAGTTTTCTTGGTCTCATTTTATAGAATGGAAGACATATTACAGAAATTGAGATGATTTTGACTGGTTTTACAAAGAAAGGTGCCTTGAAATTGAGCTCAAAGTAGCAGAAATGTTCGATTTTTACCAAACTTCAAAAGTAAACAAATCGTGCCAAGCGTGCAATACACGTCAACTGGTGAGTCTAATATTCTTTCACAAGTGCACCAATAATATTTATACCATTTTTTACACTAATGCAGTAGTCTGCATAACAGTAAATCTTATTTTTTGTGAAAATAAAAATTCAAAGTGAAGCAAAAGAATATAAGAGGGGACTTGAGACATGACTAATGACTAGAGAAATGTCATTTTAGTGCCAGGAATGTCTTTCTTGTTTTTTCTGGACCCTATTCCGAAATTGGCATCTTTTGAAATTTGTGTGAAATTGGCAAAATTGCTAAATTCTGACCACTGTACTGGATAGTTGAATTTCATAAATGAGTGGTTTCTTGCATCCATTCGATAGAAAAAAATGGAGTTCTAGCGAAATATTCATGTTTTTTGTCGACTAGTACAGTGAAATTGGCCGAAAATGGGGCTCAAAGTGGGCAAAATCGCCGATGCGTAAACATCGCCGAGACCGCTAACTTTGCGAGAGCATAATTCCGTAAGTTTTCTATCAAATTTCAAACTTTTGGTGTCTTTATGACCGAGAAAAGATTCTCTATCTTTTCATAAGAGAAAATAATTTTTTTTTTTTTTAAATTTGGCCGACCCTGAGAACGAGTTTCGGAGAGGGCCTGTCGACCCTCAAAGGGTTAATAACCATTACTTGTCTAATTACCTTTACCTGTTTTAATACCACATTTACTATCTTAGAGTACTCTTAATTACCTTGTGCTGCCATATAACCTCTAGTATAACTACCAGTGCAATATTGAATGAAATAAACATTACTTTTTCAGTTTTTTGTAATCATTATTACTTACTAAAATTTTATTAAACACCATATTTACTACCAGTCAATTTTACTTTTGTACATTAAACATTATTTTATACTTCCCATAACATTTTGTTGCCAAATTTTCAAGTTTGTATATTCAACTCCAACCTTTATATTATCCTTTGTACCTGTGTACCTGTCTACCATCTTATCATATTATAACCAAGACATTACCCTTGTTATTTTTTACTATTATTCTTTTGGTACTTTAATTGTGAATTATATTTTGTCAATTTAAATCTAGTTATACTCCTGATCTTGTCAAAAACCTATACCAGACTCTAGTGCAATTGCAAGTACCATTTCAATTTGTATTTTTATATTATAAGTTTATATTATAATTCCTACTCTAAGATTCTTTTTTTTTTATTCTTTTGCTACCTTAACTTGTATATTTTATCTTGTCAATTTAAATCTAGTTATACTCTAATTCTTGTAAACAACTTATATAACACCTTAGTGCAATTACAATTGAGAGTCTTGTGCCTTTTTTATATTATTAGATTAAACTCAGTTGTACTATAGTCAATACCAAATTCATTATATTAGACCATATTGCAATTACTAGTGAGAGACTGGTGCTATTTTTAATTTGTATTGTTATATTATTAGATTAAATCTAGTTGTACTATAGCTCATTCTAGCTCAAAACATAGACTCCACAAAAGTCATTATATTAGACCTTAGTGCAATTATTTGATTACCACTTTATTGTTCACCACAACTTATATTAGTCCCTTTTATATTATAATTCTAACTTTAAAGAATTACCTTTAAAGTACTACCTACTATCATATTCCCAAGCTCCATTATTTGATCATCACTTTATTTGTTCACCACAAATTATTTTAGTCCCTTTTATATTGTCTCCTTTATTTTAGCTTTAAAAAACTACCTTAGCTCATTATTTTTACATTTGTTAAATAATTCAGGTGCTATTTTTTTTAGCTTTAGAATATTTACTTTGTTTTATACTTAATTCTAACTATAGATTCACTACAAATTTTATGATTACAAGCATTGATCCTGATACCAACCTCTTATTTAATGACTTAAATGGTTCAAACAGTTACTGTAATTACTACACAGCAGAACAATCAAAGGCACTTCTCAGAGCCAACAACAACATAACTATCTTTAACTACAATATCAGATCGTTAAGCAAGCATTACGATGACCTCCTAGCATTACTAAATTCCTTGCATGCCAATATGTCCATCATTACACTAACGGAAACCTTGCTAAAGCCTGATACTACAGATGTCTGCCATTCCTGGTTACACAGCCATACACAACTGTAGGCCAGACCAACAAGGGGGTGGCACAGCTATATACTACTCAGACCAACTAGAATGTATCACTAATACTTGCACAGGGGATGAACATGGGGAATATATAATAGCTAAATTCAAATCCAAATACCTACAAAAACCTCTCACAGTGATAAACATCTACAGAGTTCCACAATCAAACATTAGCCAATTTAGTCAAAACCTAGGAAGTATGATAACTGATGTACGCATGAACAAAGATCACTTACTACTCTCAGGTGACTTCAATATAAATCTCCTGCAAGACCAGGACCCACACGTTACTGAATTCACAAACACAATGATAACTGCATGTTGCTACCAACAGTAACAAAACTACAAGAGTTACGAGACTAGTGTTTCCCTACTTGACCACATCTGGACCAGCACCATATCCCCTTTAAAATCAGGCATAATTACAGATAATACCACAGACCACTACCCTACTTTCCTCATAACAACTCTTGGTAAAATACCCAAGACACTACTAAAGTCACCTTCAGACTTCACAATGAGGCAGCCATTAATAACTTAACAACAGCAGTAGCAAACATTGACTGGCACACTGAGCTAGAAATCTATACAGATATTGACGATTGTTTTAATAATTTTCTAAAAATGACCCAATACCTCTATAACAAGCACGCCCTAAAAAAAACTAAACAGATGACAGCTAAGAGACTGAACAGTCCCTGGCTAACACCCAGCATCTCAAATCCATAAATACAAAACACCAATATGAAAACAGTACAGAATGGTCACATAACCAGAGACCAACAAAACGTTACTCGTCAATCCTAACCAGCCTGATAAGAAAGGCAAAAAAACTGTATTATGAGAACAATTATCCAACTTACGAGGTGATATAAAAAAGACCTGGAAGACCCTATCAGAAATTCTGGGAACAAAAAAGATATCACGAAATAGCGAAATAAAATTAGCAAATCAGATGAACCCCCAACTCCCACCAACAGAAACAGCAAACAGACTCAATGATTTCTTCTCCACTATAGGACAAAACCTTGCCAATAAAATCCCAAGCTCAGATACCCCACCAAATGACTACCTCACTGGCAACTACCCGAAACACACCGTTCCTACTCCGACTAACCCATACGAAGTCTCCCTTATTATCAACACACTAAAAAACAAGGCAGGAGATTTAAATACCTTACCACCCTTTATATACAAAAAAATGTCACAAGTACTATCACCAATCATTGCAACACACTTTAACAAATCCATTGAATCCTCCACCTTCCCTACAGCTCTCAAAATAGCAAGGGTCACCCCGAACCATAAAGGAGGAGACCAAACAGAGTTGAATAACTATAGGCCAATATCCAATTTACACCCTCACTCAAAAATCTTCGAAAAATTAATTCATAAACGAATCTACTCTACCTCATCTCCCAAAACATTCTCAACCCCTGCCAATTTGGATTCAGGCCTAATAAAAATACTAATGATGCTATTATACACATGCTAGAACATATATACACTGCAATAGAGAAAAAAGAAGTCCCACTGGGGATCTTCATTGACTTAAGTAAAGCTTTTGATACAGTTGACCATGACTTGCTCCACGTAAAATTGTCACACTATGGTATTAGAGGGCACTCCCTCAACTACCTTAAGTCATTCCTCAGCAACAGAAGCCAATATGTGTACGCAAATGGGGCAAGCTCTTCCGCTCAACCAATTACAGTTGGTGTCCCACAGGGAAGTGTCCTTGGCCCTCTTCTCTTTCTCCTATACATAAATGACCTACCAAATGCTTCATAATTACTCAAACCCACACTTTTTGCAGATGACACTACATACGTCTTCTCTCACCCGAGCCCAGTCACGCTAGCCAATACAGTGGACCCCCGCATAACGATTTTAATCCGTGCAAGAGGGCTCATTGTTATGCGAAATAATCGGTATGCGAATGAATTTTCCCCATAAGAAATAATGGAAATCAAATTAATCCGTGCAAGACACCCAAAAGTATGAAAAAAAAATTTTTACCACATGAAATATACATTTTCCTACACACAAAGAGGAGGATACATGCACAATAGTAGAGTAGTACATGCACAGTATATATTGTGCATGTACTACTCTACTAAATGAAATAAATGACACCTACCTTTATTGAAGATGCAGCAATGACTGATGAGACACTGTGTCCTGGAGTGCCTTTTCCTCCTGAGTACTGTAGGTCCTTTTTGGGCATTTTCTTCCAGAACAGGCCTTATCACACTGTGTATGCCACTACGATTCTTAAATCTCTAAAACCCAAAACCTTTGCTGGCTTTAAATTCACCAATATGAGCACAAGTTTCAGGCATTTTTCCTGTTCACCTGGGTGTTAGTCGACTTGTGGTGGGTTGCATCCTGGGGGACAAGATTAAGGACCCCAATGGAAATAAGTTAGACAGTCTTCGATGACACTGACTTTTTTGGGTTTTTCCTGGGTGCAAATCCTCTGGGGTTAATTGTTTCTTGGTATTCTCAATAAGCCACCCCCAAAACGGTGCGCAGCAGCAGCAGCTGACGGTGGTACAGCAGCAACAGACGATGCTACAGCAGCAACGACGATGCTACAGCAGCAGCAGACGATGCTACAGCAGCAACTGACGATGTTACAGCAGCAGCAGACGATGCTACAGCAGCAGCAGACATGCTACAGCAGCAGCAGACGATGCTACAGCAGCAACTGACGATGCTACAGCAGCAACTGACGATGTTACAGCAGCAGCAGACGATGCTACAGCAGCAGCAGACGATGCTACAGCAGCGCAGACGATGCTACAGCAGCAACTTTCGATGCTACAGCAGCAACTGACGATTTACAGCAGCAGCAGACGATTTCTACAGCAGCAGCAGCAGCAGACGATGCTACGCAGCAGCAGCAGCAGACGATGCTACAGCAGCAGCAGACGATGCTACAGCAGCAACAGAAGATGTTACAGCAGCAGCAGACGATGCTACAGCAGCAGCAGACGATGCTACAGCAGCAGCAGACGATGCACAGCAGCATCAGACGATGCTACAGCAGCAGCAGACGATGCTACAGCAGCAGCAGACGATGCTACAGCAGCAGCCAAAACGATGCTACAGCAGCAGCAGACGATGCACAGCAGCAGCGACGATGCTACAGCAGCAGCAGCAGCAGACGATGCTACAAACAGCAGCAGACGATGCTACAGCAGCAGCAGACGATGCTACAGCAGCAGCAGACGATGCTACAGCAGCAGCAGCAGCTGACAGTGCACAGCAGCAGCAGACGATGCTACAGCAGCAGCAGACGATGCTACAGCAGCAGCAGCAGCTGACAGTGCAGCAGCAGCAGCAGCTGTACCACCAATAGTAGCGATGGTTGATTGGGGTTTATTATACAACCTGGCCAGCTCGGAGACATGCACTCCACTTCATACTTATCAATGATCTTTTTCTTCATCTCTATTGTAATTCTCACCCTTATTGCTGTAGGGTTGGCATTAGAGCTTTCTTGGGGCCCATGGTCACTTATTTTCCAGAAAAAGCACCGAAAACACTGTAATAATACGAAATATTCCGATTGTATGGTTGGATGTTACCGCGGAGGCTGGCTGGTAAACAATGCCACTGGCGGCACATGTGAGGCTGGCTGAGGGCGCACATTGGACGCGTCTCGGACGAAATCGTGTGAGCGGGTTTTTGGGCGGTATGCGAGGCAAAATTTTTGCGATTAAAGCAAGCAGTATGCGGATTAATCGTTATGTGATGCCACGGTATGCGGGGGTCCACTGTACTGTAAACACCGAATTACAGAAAATATCTACCTGGATGAGGACTAACAAACTTACACTAAACATTGACAAAACCTACTTCATTCAGTTTGGTAACAGAGCTACAGATGTACCTCTTAACATAACGATAAACAGATCACCTATCACAAAGCTAACAGAGGGAAAATTCCTAGGAATCCACCTTGATAATAGACTCAAATTTCATACACATATACAACAAATTTCTAAGAAAATTTCCAAGACTGTAGGCATACTATCGAAGATACGGTACTATATTCCACAGTCAGCCCTCCTGGCCCTTTATCACTCTCTTATTTACCCCTATCTCACCTATGGAATTTGTGCATGGGGCTCAACAACAATTAACCATCTCAGACCACTAATTACCCAACAAAAGGCGCAGTTAGAATGATAACAAATTCTCACTACAGGCAGCACACTCCACCAATTTTTCAAAACCTCAACCTACTCACCATACAAAACATCCTTTACTTATTACTGCACCTATTACATACATAGAACACTTAACTCTGATATTAACCCTCCCCTCAAACATCTTGCCAACCTCAACAGAAACATGCCCATAACACAAGGCACAGATTCACTCTTTGATGTTCCTCGTGTCCATCTCACGCTATGCAAAAACTCATTGCAATAAAAGGCCCTAAAATTCTGGAATTCATTACCTTTTAAATATAAAAAAAAACACTACCTGTTTATAAATTCAAGTCTCTTCTCAAAGATCACTTACTCAAAACCAAAAAAAATACTGAATAACTGAACCTTATAAATTGTATATCCTATATGTTACTCACAATTATATCACACAAATGTTAAACTAGGACCCAATCTAACTTTTTTTATTTTTTTAAATACATTTACCTAACAGAATACTCCATTCGACTGAATGTACAGCAATGCAAGCAACCATTAGGACTTGTCTTTGTAATACTCTTTTGTGCTTTATAGTTATCTGTTTACAATAATGTTTTATCACTGATTACATCATTGCTTAGTTAATCTTAATTTAATTTTTTAACCCTTTGACTGTCGGGGGGGTGTGTATATACGTTTGTGGGTACCGTGTTTGACGTATATATACTCATAAATTCTAGCGGCTTCAAATCGGGCAGGAGAAAGCTGTAGGCCCACATGTGAGAGAATGGGTCTGTGTGTCAGTGTTTACCGGGAGTTTACCTGGAGAGAGTTTTCGGGGTCAACGCCCCCGCGGCCCGTCTGTGACCAGGCCTCCTGGTGGATCAGCGCCTGATCAACCAGGCTGTTGCTGCTGCTGAAACGAAAACCAACGTACGAGCCACACCCGGCTTTATCAGGAACTGACTTTAGGTGCTTGTCCATGCCAGCTTGAAGACTGCCAGGGTCTGTTGGTAATCCCCTTATGTGTGCTGGGAGGCAGTTGAACAGTCCGGGCCCCTGCACTTATTGTATGGTCTTTTAAAAGTGCTAGTGACACCCTGCTTTTCATTGGGGGATGGGGGCATCGTCTGCCAAGTCTTTTGCTTTCGTAGGAGTGATTTTCGTGTGCAAGTTCGGTACTAGTCCCTCTGGGATTTTCCAGGTGTATATAATCATGTATCTCCCCCTCCTGCGTTCCAGGGGATACAGGTTTAAAACCTCAAGCGCTCCCAGTAATTGAGGTGTTTTATCTCCGTTATGCGCGCCGTGAAAGTTCTCTGTACATTTTCTAGGTCAGCAATTTCACCTGCCTTGAAAGGTGCTGTTAGAGTGCAGCAATATTCCAGCCTAGATAGAACAAGTGACCTGAAGAGTTTTCATCATGGGCTTGGCCTCCCTAGTTTTGAAGGTTCTCATTATCCATCCTGTCATTTTTCTAGCAGATGCGATTGATACAATGTTATGGTCCTTGAAGGTGTGCACCACATAAAAAAAATCCTGGAGCACGCAGTGCATAATGAGAAAAAAAAAACTCCGACCGTTTTTTTTAATTAAAATGCCGACTTTGTGGTCTATTTTCGTATAGTATTTGTGGTTGTATTCTCGTTTTCATGGTCTCATTTGATAGAATGGAAACTATATTGTAGAAATGGAGGTGATTTTGATTAATTTTACTATAAAAAGAACCTGGAAATGGAGCACAAAGTACAGGAAATGTTTGATTTTTGCCGATGTTCAAAAGTAAACAAATGATGTCATTGTCCAATAAATGTCCAAATAGTCATTCTAATACGCATCATGAATGGGTTGATGTAATTTTTACAATTATTACAGTATTGCGTAGTCTGCATAACAGTAAATTTTCTATTTTTTTTTTGAATAAAATTTCAAAATAAAAAGCAAGAGTAATATCACAGGGACCTGGAGACATGACTGATGAACAAAGAAAATCTTAGTTTAGAGCCAGGAATGTCTGCATTGTTCATTCTGGACCTTATTTTGAAATTGTCGTATTTTTTAATTTTCGTGAAAATTGACCAAATTGCAAATTTCTGACCATGTTATTGGGTAGTTGAAAAACGGGAAATGGGCAGTTTCTTTGTGCTCAATCGATAGAAAAAATAGAGTTCTGAAGAAATAGTTATGAGTTTGGTTGACTGGAATAACGGAATTAGCCGAAAATAGGGCTCAAAGTGGGCGAAATTGCCGATTTTTAACCCTTTGAGGGTCGACAGGCCCTCTCCGAAACTCGTTCTCAGGGTTGGCCATATTTAAAAAAAAAAAAAATTATTTTCTCTTATGAAAAGATAGAGAATCTTTTCCCGATCATAAAGACACCAAAAGTTTGAAATTTGATAAAAGCTTACGGAATTATGCTCTCGCAAAGTTAGCGGTCTCGGCGATGTTTACGCATCGGCGATTTTGCCCACTTTTAGCCCCATTTTCGGCCAATTTCAAATGTATAGTCAACAAAAACATGAATATTTCGCTAGAACTCCATTTTTTTCTATCGAATGGGGTGCAAGAAACCACTCATTTATGAAATTCAACATCCCGTACAGTGGTCAGAATTTAGCAATTTTGCCAATTTCACACAAATTTCAAAAGATGCCAATTCCGAATAGGGTCCAGAATAAACAAGAAAGACATTCCTGGCACTAAAACGACATTTCCTCTAGTCATTAGTCACGTCTCAAGGCCCCCTCTTATATTCTTTTGTTTTCCACTTTGAATTTTTTTTTCACAAAAAATATAAGATTTACTGTTATGCAGATACTGCATTAGTGTAAAAAATGGTATAAATATTTATTGGTGCACTTGTAAAAGAATATTAGACTCCCCAGTTGACGTGTATTGCACGCTTGGCACGATTTGTTTACTTTTGAAGTTTGGTTAAAAATCGAACATTTCTGCTACTTTTAGCTCAATTTCAAGGCACCTTTCTTTGTAAAACCAGTCAAAATCATCTCAATTTCTGTAATATGCCTTCCTTTTTATAAAATGAGACCAAGAAAACTAGAATACAACAATAAATTACCATACGAAAAAATACACTGCAAAGTCGCTGATTTATTAAAAAAAATGGTCAAAGTTTTTTTTTTCTCATTATGCACTGGTGCTGCAGGATTTTTTTAGACTGTGCACACTGACCACATAGACCCCTTCTTTCATATGAAGGCCTACCCGCTTTCTCCCACTAGATTTGATGGCCGCTAGAATTTTAAAGAGTACTAGTACGTCAAAAACCCCTACCGTAAGACGTACTAGTACGACGAAAAAACCCCCAAAGGGTTAAATATCGCCGAAGTCGCTAACTTCGCGAGAGCGTAATTCCGTCAGTTTTCCATCAAATTTCGTTTTTTTGGTGTCTTTACAATCGGGAAAAGATTCTCTATCATTCATAAAAAAAAATAATATTTTTTTTTTTCGAATATTTTGCGACACCAGGAGCAACTTCAGGATTGGGCCCTTCGACAGTCAAAGGGTTAAGCCAGCCCGTAATGCTATGCATATAAGTGGCTTTGGCATGCTGCTCTTACCTGTATTTTTTTGTACATCAGTATGTATGCTAAAATTACTAAATAAATAAATAAATAAATACTACATCTATATTTCATGTAAAAAAAATTTTTGTTTTAATTCTTCAGGGTGTCAGGAACGGATTAATTGTACAGTAAGGCCCTGCTTTACGGCATTTCGCCTTACAGCGTTCCACTATGGCGATGTCAAATTATGACCAAAATTTGCTATACGGCAAGCAGTTTTTCAAATAGGGCGCCCCCCCCCCCAGTTTTTTTTACAATTCCCGGGTTTTTTTAAATTTTAGCAAAATTTTATACATACTCTGATAATTATACTTAGGACCTGTCCAAAATATACTTCACACTGTGCGGGTGTGGGGGACACATTAAAAAACCCCTAAGAGCTCAAATCATGAGCCAATTCTACGTAATAATAATCACTTTGGGCAACCAAATGTCTTATTTTTCATCAATATGGCATTTTCATTAAACCTCTATATATTTTTCCCAAAATTAATATGAAACCCATTACATAGCATATAAACATGAACTTCCTCAAAATAAAAAAATTTATGTAATATGAGATTTGTTTAAAAGCAGCTGTGTAGGTAGTGTCGGAAGAATAAAGTTTTCTCTAGTCAAACACTGGGGGGGAAATGTAGAAAAATATTCTTTTGGTATCCCCTTTAGCGACAAAATGCTGCTAAGGAAAACAGGAAAAAACGTCGATGGATCTATTAATTTTCCCCACTAACAGAACCATAGAGTGGTCGAACGAGTAAAGTCCCCAGGCAGCTATTTGAAAAGCTCTGTTCCACAAAGGGCCTACTCGCCCCATTTGTTCCTCATCCCCATTCCGAATAAACAAGGGGTGTACCACAGCACCGTGTCTTCCTTTGCAGATGACCCCGAATGATACATGTCTTCCAAATTTTCAACACTGCAAGGCTCTAGGCGACATCACCGAATCTTTCAGTGGGCTGCAGAAAACAATATGAAGTTCAAGTGAGTTTTTTCAATTTTACCAGATAGGGTAAACACGGGGAAATTTAAAATCTTCATCAAGTACCCCCCAATTCTGGCCAAAAAATAAGCGAAACACCAATTCAAAAAACCTGGGTGATCAGTGGAGGATCTCACCTTCAAGGACCAAAACATTGTATCAACGCATTGCTAGAAAAAACATGATGGATAATAGAACCTTAAAAACTGGGGAGGCCCAACCCCATGTGCACTCTTCAGTCACTTGTTCTATCTGGGCTGGAATTTGCGCACACTAACACACCTTTTTCAAGGAGTGAAATTCTGCTAGAAAATGTACAGAGAACCTTTACGGCCGCATAACGGAGATAAAACACCCCAAATTTCGGGAGGGTTGGGTTCCTAAAACTGTATTCCTGGAACCCGGCGGGGGATACATGATTATATACACCGGAAAATCCAGAGGGGGCTATAAAAGAACTTGCACACGAAAATCACTCCTACGAAAGCAAAAGACTTGGCAAAAGATGCAAATCCCCCCAATGAAAAACAGGGGTGTCACTAGCACGTTAAAGGGGCCATACAAAAAGTGTCAGGGGCCCCAGACTGTTCAACTGCCTCCCCGCTACATAAGGGGGGTTACCCAAAAACCCCTGGGAGTCTTCAAACTGGCACTGGCAAGCACCTAAGTCTTCCTGACCCGCCGGGCTGGGCTGTATGTTGGTTTGGGGTGCAGCCAGCAGCAGCACCTGGTTGATCAGGCTTGACCCCGGGAAGGCCCGGTCACGCCGGGCCCCGGGGGGGTTGACCCCCGGAAACCTTTTCCAGGGAAAAATCCCGGGCAGTGGCCCCCCCATAACTCACCCCCAATGCGAATTTTGTAAGTGTATTTATGTAATGCGTTTGTAGGATGTTTGGGGGTCTGAAAAGGACTAAAACTACTTCAAATATTCCTTATGGGGAAAAAATTCGGTCAGTATGGCACTGAACATACTTCTGGGAAAGGAAAAAAATATCGTTAACCGGGGGGCCACTGTATATAGCAATTTCCCACCCTTGTGGGGTTTTGTGCTTTTTTTTTAATAAAAAATATAATATTATTATTAAATTTTTAAAATAATATTATTATTTTTTTATTTTTATTTTATTTTATTATTATTATTATCCTCTTTTACTCTAAAACTGGTGGTTGCTGTTTGTTTATTCGAACTAACTTTTACAAATTTCACAATGTAAATATTTGTATTGTGAGGTAATTATTATTAAATAAAAAAATTTGAGGAAAGGGA
>NW_026493082.1:5000-10269 GCF_026875155.1 Cherax quadricarinatus
CGTGTATCTCAGTGTATATACACAGAGAGGCGTGTATCTCAGTTATAATACACAAAGAGGTGTGTATCTCAGTGTATATCAACACAGAGAGGTGTGTGATTCAGTATAATTATATCACAGAGAGGTTGTATCTCAGTGGTATATACACAGAGAGGTGTGATATCTCAGTGTATCTACACAGAGAGTCGTGTATTCAGATATATACACAAAAGAGGGTGTATCTCAGTGTATATACACAGGAGAGGCTGTGTATCTCAGTGTATATACACAGAGAGGCGTGTATCTCAGTCGTATATACACAGAAGGCGTGTATCTCAGTGTATATACACAGAGAGGTGTTGTATCTCAGTGTATTTCACAGAGAGGCCGTTGTATTCTCAGTTGTATATACACAGAGAGGTGTTGGTATCTCAGTGTATATACACGAGAGGTGGTATTCAGTGTATATACACAGAGAGGTGATGTATCTCAGTGTATATTACAAACAGAGAGGCGTGTATCTCTGTGTATTACACAGAGAGGTGTGTTTCTCAGGTGGTATTGTACACCGAGAGGCGTGCTATCCCAGTGTATATACACAAAGAGGTGTGTATCTCAGTGTATATACACAGAGAGGAGTGTATCTCAGTGGTATATACCACAGAGGAGGTGTGTATCTCAGTGGTATATACACAGAGAGGTGTTTTTACTCAGTTGTTTTACACAGAAGAGGAGTGTATCTCAGGGTATATACACAAAGAGGTGTGTATCTCAGTGTATATACACAGAGAGGAGTGTATCTCAGTGTATATACACAGAGAGGCGTGTATCTCAGTGTATATACACAGAGAGGCGTGTATCTCAGTGTATATACACAGAGAGGCGTGTATCTCAGTGTATATACACAGAGAGGTGTGTATCTCAGTGTATATACACAGAGAGGTGTGTATCTCAGTGTATATACACAGAGAGGCGTGTATCTCAGTGTATATACACAGAGAGGCGTGTATCTCAGTGTATATACACAGAGAGGTGTGTAATCTCAGTGTATATACACAGAGAGGCGTGTATCTCAGTGTATATACACAGAGAGGCGTGTATCTCAGTGTATTTACACAGAGAGGCGTGTATCTCAGTGTATATACACAGAGAGGTGTGTATCTCAGTGTATATACACAGAGAGGTGTGTATCTCAGTGTATATACACAGAGAGGCGTGTATCTCAGTGTATATACACAGAGAGGAGGTGTATCTCAGTGTATATACACAGAGAGGCGTGTATCTCAGTGTATATACACAGAGAGGTGTGTATCTCAGTGTATATACACAGAGAGGTGTGGTATCTCAGTGTATATACACAGAGAGGCGTGTATCTCAGTGTATATACACAGAGAGGTGTGTATCTCAGTGTATATACACAGAGAGGCGTGTATCTCAGTGTATATACAGAGAGAGGCGTTCTTCCGCGTGTAAACACCGAGAAGTATTGCAAACAACTCGCAAACAAGCAATTTCAACAATGCAGAGTAAGTCACTAGGGTATAAAAAATACTAGCTCTAGGCCTTTGGCAATTCCTTGTTTCGTCAGGAGCTATGCAATGTTGCAAGAGTTGCAACAGGTAGGTCGAGGGGGTAAAAATTCTCCCAGACACACATTCGTACTGCATAGCTCCTGACGAAGCACGAAAACATGAAAGGCCTAGAGCCAGGAGTTTTGCATGGAGCGGTGTGTGTAACTATGTGTATGTATCTCTGTATATACACCAAGAGGTGTATATAAACTTAGTTTGTATGTACTCTGTGTATGTATATATACTGTATATAAGGTGAGAGTTGACTTTAATTCCCATTTCAGGGATTTACAAAAAAATGAGAGCATGCAAGTGAGTTACAGCCTTAATGGCACATGATATAAGGCTGCTTTTAAATTTAACGTGGGGGATCACCCGATGGAGCACCAGACGGGCCATCTGATGGACCATCTGATGAGCCACCTGGCGGACCGTCTGATGGACCACCTGATGACCCATCTGGCAGACCATCTTATGTACCATCTGATGAACCATCTGGCGACCATCTGGCGGACAATCTGATGGACCATCTGATGGACCATCTGATGAGCCATCTAGTGAACCATCTGGCGGACCATCTGATGTACCATCTGATGAGCCATCTGGCAACCATCTGGCGGACCATCTGATGGACCATATGATGGACCATCTGATGAGCCATCTAGTGGACTATCTGGAGGATCATCTGATGGACCATCAGCACAATTAAAGGTAGACTCACTGAGAACGGGACACCACTACAATAGTTCTACTGATGTAGCTACGACAGGTAATAATCACAGAGTAATGCTTTGCAAATGACCTCGGGAGGGAGGGGAGGGAGGGAAGGGAGGGAAGGGAGGGAAGGGAGGGAGGGAAAGAGGGAAGGAAGAGAGGGAGTAATCACAGGCTCGCTGCTATATGACCAGACACTCATTACCCTGGGAGGGAGGGAGAAAGAGGGAGAGAGTGATGGAGTGGGAAATAGGGTGTCAGATGGAAGAGGGAGAGTGAGGGGTGTGAGTAGCAGTGAGGGGAGAATAAGGGATGAGTGAGGGGAGAATAAGGGATGAGTAAGGGGACAATAAGGAAAAAATGAGGGGAGAATAAGGGAAGATTTAGGACGTGAGGGGAGTGAGGGTGTACGGAAGACTAAAGGGAGAATAAGGGAAGAGTGAGGCGTAAAGGGAGAGTGAGGGTGAGGGGCAACAGTGAGGAAAGAATAAAGAAGATTGAAGGAATCGCAAAGGAAGAGTGAGGGGAGAATAAAGAAGAGTAGAGGGAGAATAAGGAAGAGTGAAGAGAGAATAAGGAGGGAAGAATAAGTAAGAGTGAGGGGAGAGTAAGAAAGAGTGAGGGCAAAGAGTGAGGAGAGAGTAAGGAAGAGTAAGGGGAGAATAAGTGTGGGGAGAGAGTAAGGAAGAGTGAGGGGAGACTAAAGTGGAGGGGAGAGTAAGAAAGGGTGAGGGGGAGAGTAAGGAAAAGTGAGGGGAAAAGTAAGAAGGAGTGAGGGAGAGTAAGTGGGAGGGGAGAGTAAGAAAGAGTGAGGGGAGAGTAAGGAAAAGTGAGGGGAAAAGTAAGAAGGAGTGAGGGGAGAGTAAGTGGGAGGGGAGAGTAAGAAAGAGTGAGGGGAGAGTAAGGAAAAGTGAGGGGAAAAGTAAGAAGGAGTGAGGGGAGAGTAAGTGGGAGGGGAGAGTAAGAAAGAGTGAGGGGGAGAGTAAGGAAAAGTGAGGGAAAGTAAAAGGAGTGAGGGGAGAGTAAGTGGGAGGGGAGAGTAAGAAAGAGTGAGGGGAGAGTAAGGAAAAGTGAGGGGAAAAGTAAGAAGGAGTGAGGGGAGAGTAAGTGGGAGGGGAGAGTAAGTGGAGGGGAGAGTAAGAAAGAGTGAGGGGAGAGTAAGGAAAAGTGAGGGGAAAAGTTAAGAAGGGTGAGGGGAGGGGTAAGTGGGAGGGGAGAGTAAGAAAGAGTGAGGGGAGAGTAAGGAAAAGTGAGGGAAAAGTTAAGAAGGAGTGAGGGGAGAGTAAGTGGGAGGGGAAGTAAGAAAGAGTGAGGGGAGATAAGGAAAAGTGAGGGGAAAAGTAAGAAGGAGTGAGGGGGAGAGTAAGTGGGAGGGGAGAGTAAGAAAGAGTGAGGGAGAGTAAGGAAAAGTGAGGGGGAAAAGTAAGAAGGAGTGAGGGGAGAGTAAGTGGGAGGGGAGAGTAGAAAGAGGGGGGGGGAGAGTAAGGAAAAGTGAGGGGAAAAGTAAGGAGTGAGGGGGAGAGGTAAGTGGGAGGGAGAGAGTAAGAAAGAGTGAGGGGAGAGTAAGGAAAAGTGAGGGGGAAAAGTAAGAAGGAGTGAGGGGAAGTAAGTGGGAGGGGAGAGTAAGAAAGAGTGAGGGGGGAATAAGGAAAAGTGAGGGGGAAAAGTAAGAAGGAGTGAGGGGAGAGTAAGTGGGGGAGGGGAGAGTAAGAAGGAGTGAGGGGAGAGTAAGGAAAAGTGAGGGGAAAAGTAAGAAGGAGTGAGGGGAGAGTAAGTGGAGGGGAGAATAAGAAAGAGTGAGGGGAGAGTAAGGAAAAGTGAGGGGGAAAAAGTAAGAAGGATTTAGGGGAGAGTAAGTGGGAGGGGAGAGTAAGTAGGAGTGAGGGGAGAGTAAGGAAAAGTGAGGGGAAAAGTAAGAAGGAGTGAGGGGAGAGTTAGTGGGAGGGGAGAGTAAGAAAGAGTGAGGGGAGAGTAAGTGGGAGGGGAGAGTAAGAAAGAGTAGGGGAGAGTAAGTGGGAGGGGAGGATAAGAAGAGTGAGGGGAGAGTAAGTGGGAGGGGGAGTAAGAAGAGTGAGGGAGAGTAGTGGGAGGGAGAGTAAGAAGGAGTGAGGGGAGAGTAAGTGGGAGGGGAGTTAAGAAGGATGGGGGAGTAAGTGGAGGGGAGAGTAAGAAGGAGTGAGGGAGAGTAGGAAAAGTGGGGGAAAAGTAAAAGGAGTGAGGGGAAGTAAGTGGGACGGGGGGAAGATGAAAGGGGTGAGGGAGAGTAAGGAAAAGTGAGGGAAAAAGTAAGAAGGATGAGGGGGGAGTAAGTGGGAGGGAGAGTAAGAAAGAGTGAGGGGAGGTAAGGAAAAGTGAGGGGAAAAGTAAGAAGAGTTAGGGAGAGGTTAATAAAGGAACAGTCAGGAGGGTTGACTATAATGACAGCTGATGATCTTCCCAATTCACTTGTGTTCTTCCTGCTGCTGCTGCTCCTGCTGCTGTTGCTGCTGCTGCTGCTGTTCCTCCTCCTCCTGCTGCTGCTGCTGTTGCTCCCGCTGCTGCTCCTGCTCTGTGCTGCTGCGCTGTGCTGCTGCTGCTGCTGCTGGGTGTTCCCCATCCTCCTGCTGCTGCTGCTGTTGCTTCTGCTGCTGTTGCTGCTGTTCCTCCTCCTCCTGCTGCTGCTGCTGTTGCTGCTGCTGCTGATGCTGCTGCTGCTGCTGCTGTGCTTGCTTGGGTGTTACTCCTCCTCCTTGCGCTGCTGCTGTTGCTCCTGCTGCTGTTGCTGCTGTTGCTGCTGCTGCTGCTGTTCCTCCTCCTCCTGCTGCTGCTGCTGTTGCTCCTGCTGCTGCTCCTGCTCCTGCTGCTGCTGCTGCTGATGCTGCTGCTGCTGCTGCTGCTGTTCCTCCTCCTCCTGCTGCTGCTGCTGTTGCTCCTGCTCCTGCTCCTGCTCCTTCTGCTGCTGCTGCTGCTGTTCCCCCTTGCTGCTGCTGTTTGCTCCTGCTCCTCTCCTTTTGGGGTTCCTGCTG
>NW_026493095.1:0-21807 GCF_026875155.1 Cherax quadricarinatus
CCTTTGCGAAAAACCCACTCGTTATTCCCTTTTTTTTTGCCCTTAAAAGGCATATGACACAACTTGGGAATAATATTTAGCCCGGGCCCACCCTTGGGCCTCGAGGCAATCTACCACCTTTCCTTAAAGAACTTTTAACTGACAGGCATTTCCGTGTTCGGGTTAATAATTCTCTCCCCGGACTTTATCCAAGCTGAAGGTGTCCCCCAGGGATGTTTTTCTGAGCACAACACTTTTTCTCCTTGCTATTAATGATTTGGCCTCTAGTCTTCCATCAAATATTTGGTCATCGCTCTATGTTGATGGACTCGCTTTGCCTGTGCAGGCGCTGACTGTCACCTTATTACAGTTTTCCTCCAGCATGCAGTCGACCGTGTTTCCAATTGGGCAAACCACACATGGTTTAAATTTTCCAGCACTAAAACCCACCAAATTATTTTCACTAGACGCTCTGTCATCTCCGATCATCCTTTGTCCCTCTATGGCTCCCGTATCCTGAACGTGATACAGTCAAGTTTCTGGGCCCTCCTCTTTGATCGTAGTTACCTGGAAACCTCACATTACCTCTCTAAAGGGCAACTTGCCACAGCCGGCTGAACCTCCTTAAAACCCTTCCCTCATCTTTCATGGGAGCTGATCGTCGAACTCTCCTTCGCCTACTTTCCCCACTTTTATCTTATCGAAACTTGATTATGGTGACCAATCTATTCAGCGGCATCTCCTGCTACTCTCTCTAGCCTTAACCCCATTCATCACCAAGGATTACGTTTATGCCTTGGTGCTTTTCACTCTTCCCCTGTCGAGAGCCTCTATGCAAAGCGAACGTTCCATCCTTATCCGTCGCCGTGATGCCCATTCCTTCGCTACTATGTACCTCTCATGATCCCGCAATCCTTCCATTTATAGAATGGTCACTGATATTAGTAGACTTTCTTTATTTGTTCGCCACCCCTGTTTACTCCGTCCCTTCTCTCTTTCGCCTTCATTCGCTCTTGTCTTCTCTTAAATTTTACCACCTTTCTATGTACATGTAGCATCTCACTTTTCCCTACCCCCCTGGAATGGGAAGTTCCAGCTGTTCGAGTCTGTTTTTTCTCTCTCCCTTGCTCGAAAGCCCAACTGTCTACGGTCGCTTCCCGCTCTCATTTTTTTGACCACTTTCACTCTCTTTCTCATGCCATTGCGTGTACACAGATGGCTCTAAGTCTTCTGATGGCGTAGGATTCGCAGCAGTGTTTTCCGGACAGCGTCGTACAAGGGCATTTACTATCTTCAGCTAGTATTTTTACTGTGAATTGTATGCTATCCTTACAGCACTTATCCGTATTGCATCTATGCCTGTGTCATCATTTGTGATTGTCTCAGACTCCCTTAGTGCTTTACAGGCTATACAAAAATTTGATACACCTCACCCCTTAGTCCTCCGTATCCAACTTGGCTACGCCGCGTCTTTACCAAGCAAAAGATATTGTTTTTTGTTGGGTCCCTGGTCATGTTGACGTACAGGGAAATGAACAGGCATACACTGCTGCGGGGTCACAGTACAGGACCTACCAGTTTCTTATAGAGGTATTCCATTTACGGACTATTTTGCTGCAATATTTTCCCCACCTTCACACCCGTTGGCAACAACGTTGGTCTACTATGCTCGCAACAAACTTCAATCTATTAAACCGAGTATAGGTTACTGGCCGTCTTCTTATCACCAGTGTCGGGGTTGGGGAAGACACTCTCTCCCGTCTTCGCATGGCCATACTCGTCTTACTCATGGATATCTCATGGAGAGGCGTCTTGCTCCTCTCTGTGAGAATTGCCAAGCCCATTATCATCAGCCACATTCTGTTGGACTGCCCCACTTTATCACGAGCACCAGAATTTACCTCCGTCGTCGTCTTCGGTCTGCTGCTCTCTCTTTACCTTCCCTTCTTGCGATGGACCCACCTTTCATCCAGACTCTCTCATTGACTTTTGACAACAACTGATTTTACTTCACAAACTCTGATACCTTCAGCCCTTCTACTTCAATCTCTTGCTCCCCCCCCCTACCCCCATACTATCCCCTGCTCAGCTGTTTTCTGTAACCTATTTGATCATCCTCCTCCGTTCTGCTTTCCCAATACCCTCGCTTCCTTCCTACCCTGCAGCGATAGCCCTTGTGGCTTAGCACTCTTTTGATTAAAATAATAATAATCTGGCTGGTGTGTCTCTGGATACTGTTGTCGAGTTACACCATGTTGAGGGGTTTTTGTCTCTCACCAGGTGGACCATAAGTTGAGAAGCGTGCTCACCAGGTGACTTAGTTGGTTTACGTAGACGTTCTCCCCCCGGGTTGGCACTTCATCCTTCCAAGGTTGACGATCTCTGCTTATGCCAGCTGTTGAAAAGAGAGATGGGACCGCTCAGACAAGGATGGTTAGTTTCAAAGTGTCAGCCAACCTGGCTGCCTCCAGTGCAGTGGTTAAGTCACGATCCAGCAGATTGTCAACCAAATATAATAATAATAATAATGTAACCAAATAAGCTGCACAGATCATCGAAGGTAGCAACACCACTTGCTTTTTTACCAGCTGGTAAAAGCTTTAGTCTGCTGTCGCAAAAAATCAACCAGGGATTGACCAAGCTGTTGTCTGCCTAACTTGAAGAGTTTCTTATACTTAGCTGGGATACATGTAATGCTCTCAAAACGTGGTCTTCACCACTTTATAACGGAAAAATCAGTGTCATTTAACACTGACGTAAATGTCTGTGCCTTACCAAACAATGTGTGTGAACCAACGCCCCCAAATTTGCTTTTCCGGCCACCTAAAGGGCTTGAGCCTGATTTTCGAAAACTTCGAAAATTTTTCTGGTTCGGCCTCATTGAAGGGGGGAACAAGCTGTACTGCTTTCTGTAAACAAAGTCATTTACAAGTTGTGAAAACTGCCTTCCTTCTTTTTTCCCTATCAAACTCTTCCTTGGCAAATGCCCTCTGTTCCCTAGTCTGCTCAAGATTGATTTTTGCCAGCTCAAGTGCCAACGCCGCTGATTCGCCTTGAGAAACCCTGCTGCACTAGACTGATGATTTTGCTCCATTGATGTATCATCTTCCTCCTGTGAGAACATTGTAGTTTTATTCCTGGCTCCCGCAGAGGGAGGAGCCTGATGTGCCATCTCCTCTTCCCAAAGTTTGTCGGTGATCAGTGAACTCATTTGCGCAGCTGAGAAGGGGCGTCGTAATAAATGCCAATGGAACAAGCAATTTGCCAACAATGCTGTAGGGACAATTTAGGCAAGGTAAAAAAAGTACGTGCCAACACAGACGTCTGACTTGTCTAGGTGGCATACCCCAATGTATAAGTTATTTGCTATGCACAGTACGATTGCAGAATACCCCAACGTAACACGTTATTTGCAGAACACCCTTAGTTATGCACAGAAACGGTTGCAGAATACGCATACGCTTATGAGGTGGAAACACAATAGCTAAGCTGACTGCAAAATCTTCAGGCAAGATTGACCGTAGTGAAGCGAGCACACCAAACAAGCTAGTAGCGAGCTTTTGAACAATTATACAATAGCAAGGCTGACCATAGCAAGGCAATTGACACGCAAAGTTTGTAAAGTGTTGGCAAAGCTAATGCAGTGCCAGACAGCAAGCTACACAATGTTCTTGCTTCCAGCGTCACCCTAGGCTCAACTCGTGCTCTAAGTCCAGCTCCAGCTCTCGGACAGGCTACCCATATTACAACCCAGGAGCCCCAAAAGGGCCTGTTATCCTGGGTGTAAAGGGAGCAAAATAAACACAGCAGAAAAACTTTTGACTTATATTATCATGCACCAATTTAGAACAGAAGTATGTACACTATATACACTATGTACATCAATAGGTATTAGTGCACTCCACGGAAAGCAAGGCAGAATAGAAGCCACCAGAGAGCAGACCGTGTTTCCCAACCAGCTCTAAAAATGGGAATGACAAGGGCAGACGGGTGAGGGGTATCCAACATCACCTCGGGCGATTGCCAAAACCATTTTCTCATTGCTGGAACCTGGGTACTGATTGAATGACGGGGCCCCATCGTCAACCCTTAGCCTCTGGTTTGCCGGGTTGGGGAAAATAGCCTGTAATGAGGGTGTACATGCGCCGAATAAAGGGTTTAAACGTACTCTTTGCATGCCACAGTCGTTCTGCACAAACTCTTCCACATCCTCACCACAAACCTCCACCCCCATTGACTTCCCCAGTGACACAATAGTTTCCCAAACAACGGGCATAGGCTCCTGAGGGTTAGCACCAAACCCTTCAAAATCCCCTCTCTTGTACACATTGTGGCCACAGTTTCCTCCAAGCAGAGTTCAAAGTCCTGCAAGTCACTTCCTTCCAAGCCTTACCTATAAGGTTTATGCAACTGAAGATATTGAAGTGATCTTTCCAAAACTCTCTTAGGTCAATTCAGTGTCTGAGGTTACTTCAAAGGGCACTTTTGAAACACTGCTTTCGTGTAGAGTTTTTGAAGTTTGAAATGACCTGCTGGTCCATGGTGGAGGAGAGTTGTATTAGGAGGCAAAAATTTAACTTCAACAAAGCTAAACTCCCCTGCAATTTGCTCTTGCAAGTCGTGAGGATGAGCAGGAGCATTGTCCATTACCAGGAGGCACTTGAGTGACAATTTCTTTTCCAGGAGGTAATTTTTCACAGTGGGGCCAAACACACCATAAAACCAGTCCATGAAAATTCCCCTAGTGACCCATACCTTAGTGTTTGATCTCCACATCACACATAAATTACCCTTGATATTGTTTTTCTTGAATGCTCTGGGAGTTTGAGTGATACACCACTCAAGGCTTCACTTTGCAATCACCACTAGCTTTACTACAAAACATAATGTCAGCCTGTCTTTCATAGGCTTATGTCCTGAGAGTGCCTTTTCCTCCTGAGTAATGTAGATCCTGTTTGGCATTTTCTTCCAAAACAGGCCTGTTCATAACAATTAAACACTTGTTCAGGTTTTAAGTTTCAGTCTCTATGTATTTCCTTAACCCTTTCAGGGTCCAAGGCCAAAATCTGAAGCCCACGCACCAGTGTCCAAGAAATTTTAAAAAAAAAAAAAAAAATTATTTTTCTTACAGAATTAAAGAGCATATTTTTGTGAAGGTAAAAAAACAAAAAAATTAGAATCTGATCAGTACTTACCGAATACGTGCCAAGAATTTTGTAGAAAATAAATGTGGTGGGGGCCCAACATCGACGAATTCCCACATACGCGTATTATATTATTTGTTGTTTAGTTGTTTTTTTCTTTTTTTTCCAATTTTTTTCTATTCCTACTAAACATTTGGGGCCTGAGAGACCAATACTGTATAAATTGATATACATATACTCACTGTATTGAACACAATAACCGCACTAAAGTTATATCATATTATTGTTTACCACTGTTGTTTATTACAATAAACATGCACAAATATTGTATAATACTAATGTTCTATCATATATTTACATATTTACAATCACGGGACATGGTTTTGAACTGCTGGAGCTTGTGAACTCCTTAAACAAGGCACCATGCACAGAGGCACCTTACTTTCCTCACACATAAACCGAGTGTCTTTGCGTTTTTGTTGCCGTCGTTTTTTGTGCACAGACAATGCATCTTTTCTGAGCAAATTTCTTTTGGTTGAAGGAAGCTGTATTATGAAATGATCACCTTCCTTCTCAAACGCTTGGGATATTGTGATGAATTCGAGGACCATGTTGTTTTGCAGGTGTTGTTACCTGTACTTCATTATGATTGTCTGACAACAGACAAACAAAATCACCATAGGGTGGTCTTTTTCCAGTCTTTATTGGTACATATTATAGCATTCAGCATTGAAATGTCCATGAGATGGAAGAAAATTTTCATGTACCACTTGTAACTCTTACGAACACAGTCAAAAAAAACCAATCTGCATGTACACTTGTCAACCAAGCGCATGTTTTGTGTAAAATCAATCACTGCACTGGTTTTCGAATACGTTCATTAGTCACTTGATCAACTTTGCCACTGTCTTGCATTTCATTACGGTGAATGGTTGTCAACAATGGACATCTCGTTTGTCATGCCACCGTAATCCCATGATGTCATTGGCAGTAAACACCTGCACGTCATCACCCGAACACCTGCGTTGAGCCTGGGCATATGTTTACGATTAGAACGCACTGTGCCACACACATCTGTCTTGTTCACTCGCATGAAATCACTGAGTAATGGGCTTGTTTTACCAGTTATGGGTATATAATGTATGGCCCTTACCAAGATAAGGTGCCATCATGTTTCTCACTACGTCACCTGATATACCCAATAACATCTTGGTATCTTTCAATGTTTTACTACCCGTGTATAAAACAATATCCAACACCAGGCCACTGTCAAATCACAGAGTACAAACAATTTTATACCAAAGCGGTTCCTCTTGCTCGGTATATACTGCTTGAATGACGGTCTACCTTTGAACAAAATCAAAGACTCGTCAATTACAAGATTCTTGAATGGATAAAAGTATATCTGAACTTTTTTTGAGATACATGAAAACATTTCTAATCTTGTATAACCTGTCACTTCTGTCAGGCCTGGTTTTGTCAGAGAAGTGCAAAATACGTAACAGTAAGATAAACCTGTTCACTGGTATTATTTCACTGAAGGATGGGGTAAAAATTTAAGCCGATCTGTGGACCAGTATGCTTTTATATTATGCTTATAGACGTGAGGCATAAGCATTATTTTTGCAAAAAGCAAATACATTTCTGCAACAGTCGTCTCTTTCCACCTGTGTAGTCTTGACTGTCGTGATAAGATGTATTTGCCATGGTGTACTGAAAATACTTATTACTTTCCCTGACAATAATTTCCATCAATGGCTGGTCAAAGAATAATTCAAAGAATTCCGTTCATTGGCCGTGGTTCCAAGGGGACAGGTAGGTAGAATTCCACTTTGCGAGTCATCAAAGTGGTGAGGGCTGGGAACAAAATTGGGATTTTGCTGCCAATCCCAGATGCGGTTTGCTGGGGGATACTGGACATCATAGGCGGGTTTTGTACGGGTGGTTGTGGCGGGCTGGTGGGTGACCGCCCGCTTTGTCCTTGAACTGACGAGTCAGCAGCGTGGGTTCCCGCGTGCACGGGCGAGCCCACGCATGGCGGTGCCACTACCACCACCAGCCCCACTAACACCATCCACTGATGTCTGTGGCCCATCCAGCCAAGTGTAGCCACATCATCCTCACTATCACTACCTAAAACGGGTGTAGGGCCACGGGATGTACTCCGGGATGTACTCCGTCCCCTGGGCACAGCATAGGGTACACTACCCGAGTGCATGCGGCGGCGAACATACCGACGCTTCACTGGTGAATATGTTTCCTCACTATCACTACTCGAATGATCGTCGAGCGCAATAAAATCACAATCCACGTCAGAATCATCGTCATTACTGAAGTCAGAGGCCAGGCCACAGGAAAATTTATTTATTTATTTATTTATTTATTACAATTTGAGCACACATACAGAGGTACAAAAAAAAAAATACAGAGGTACAAAAAAAAATACAGTTTTCTCTTACGTTTAGGAACACCCGACGGTGAGTCACGAGTGCCCACACCAGAGGTAGAAGGTCGAGGATCGTCGGGGTTTTCTGCACTATTATCGATATCCTGGTCATTATTTTCGGTCACTAACTTATCAAAGCCGTAGAATTCGTCTTCATTTCCACTTCCATCAGTGTCAGAACTATCAGACAGGACGAGGAGAGTCCCAATTTTCCGGGGAGTGAGAGCTGACTTGCGACGAGGCATGGTGAACAAGGGTGACTGAGCCGGCGTTCCCACAATGCTATGCAGGCGCCTAGATTTTTTGTTTACGGCGCACACCCACGGCGCAGACCCATTCTCTCATGTGTAGGCCTATGAGCGCTTTCGCGCTAAATTTGACGGCGCTAGAATTTTGGCGTAGATCTACGGTTTGGACACTCACTGACCAGCCGTAGATCTACGGGACGGACCCTGAAAGGGTTAAAGTCCTGCACATATTTTTCAGCCGCTTTTTTGTCTGAACTGGCAGTCTCACTATGCCTTATCACACTGTGTGTGCCACTATTCTTAAATCTCTCAAACCAGCCTTTCTGGCCTTAAATTCATCATCAGCAGCACTATTTGGAGGCATTTTCTTAGCCCTTTGATTGTCGCAAGCCCCATTCTGAAACTGTCATTCTATGTTGCAAAATTTTTGGAAAAAAAAAATTATTTTTTCTTATGAAATAATAGAGAATCTTTTCCCAATGGTAATGACACCAAAAGTACGAAATTTGGTCGAAAACTCACGGAATTACGCTCCTGCGAAGTTAGCGGACTTGGCGACATATACGCTTCAGCGATTTTGCCGAATTTGAGCCCTGTTTTTGGCCAATTCCTTTGTCCCAGTTGACCAAACTCATGGCTATTTCTTTAGAACTCCACTTTTTCTATCAATTGAGTACAAGAAACTGCCTATTTACCGATTTGAACTACCCAATAAAGTGGTCAGAAATTGGCAATTTGGCCAATTTCATGCAAATTAAAATAGATATCAATTTCAAAATAGGGTCCGGAATAAACAATGTAGGCATTATTGGCACTAAAATAACATATCCTCTGTTCATTAGTCATGTCTCTAGGCTCCTCTTATATTACTATTGCTTTCTCTCTTGATTTTTTATTCATACAAAAAATACAAAATTTACTGTTATGCAGACTATTGCATTATTGTAAAAATGGTATAAATAATATCAGTGCACTTGTGAAAGAATATTAGACTCCCAGTTGATGTGTATGGGGTTTTTGGTGTGATTTGCTTACTCTTGAACATTGGTAAGAACATTGGTAAAAATCAAACATTTCCGCTACTTTGAGCTCAACTTCAAGGTCTTTTTCATCGTGAAACTAATCAAAATCATCTCTGTTTCTGCAGTTTTGTTTTCCATTTTATCATGTGAGACCATGAAAAAGTGAATACAAAGATAAATACTATACGAAAATACACCTCGAATCGGCGTTTTAATCCAAAAAAACGGTCATTTTTTTTTCTCATTATTCACTGCGTGCTGCAGGATTTTTTTGTGATGCACACTTACCACACAGACCCATTCTCTCACATGTGGGCCTACCAGCTTTCTCCTGCTTGATTTGAAGCTGCTAGAATTATCGAGTACAGTGGGCCCCCGCAAGCGACTTTAATCCGTGCAAGAGGCTGATTTGTTATGCGAAATGTTCGGTATGCGAATGAATTTTCCCTAAGAAATAATGGAAATCAAATTAAATCCATGCAAGACACCCAAAAGTATGAAAAAAAAAAATTTTACCCCATGAAATATACATTTTCCTACACACAAAGAGAAGGATACATGCACAATAGTAGAGTAGTACATGCACAATATATATTGTGGGATGTACTACTCTACTAAATGGAAGAAAAATGACACTTACCTTTATTGAAGATGCAGCAATGACTGATGAGACACTGTGTCCTGGGAGTGCCTTTTCCTCCTGAGTACTGTAGGTCCTGTTATGGCATTTCTTCCAGAACAGGCCTTATCACACTGTGTATGCCACTACGATTCTTTAAATCTCTCCCAAAACCCAACCCCTTTTCTGGCTTTAAATTCACCAATATGAGCACTAGTTCCAGGCATTTTTCCTGTTCACCTGGTGTTAGTCGACTGGTGTGGGTTGCATTCTGGAGACAAATTAAGGACCCCAATGGAAATAAGTTAGACAGTCTTCGATGACACTGACTTTTTGGGTTATCCTGGGTGGGAAATCCTCTGGGTTAATTGTTTCTTGGTATTCTCAATAAGCCACACCAACAACGGGGCTACAGCAGCAGCTGACGGGGGTACAGCAGCAACAGACGATGCTACAGCAGCAACAGACGATGCTACAGCAGCAGCAGACGATGTTTTCAGCAGCAACAGACGATGTTACAGCAGCGCAGATGATGCTACAGCAGCAGCAGACGATGCTACAGCAGCAGCAGACGATGCTACAGCAGCAGCAGACGATGCACAGCAGCAGCAGACGATGCTACAGCAGCAGCAGACGATGCTACAGCAGCAGCAGACGATGCTACAGCAGCAGCAGACGATGCTACAGCAGCAGCAGACGATGCTAAAAGCAGCAGCAGACGATGCTACAGCAGGGAGCAACGATGCTACAGCAGCAGCAGACGGACACACAGCAGGCACAAGCAGCAGCTGACGGTGGTACAACAGCAGCAGCAGCTGACAGTGCAGGCAGCAGCTGACAGTGCAGCAGCAGCTGACGGTGGTAGACAGCAGCAGCTGTACCACCAATAGTAGCGATGGTTGATTGGGTTTATTATACAACCTTTGGGCCCGCTCGGAGACATGCACTCCACTTTCATACTTATCAATGATCTTTTCTTCATCTCTATAGTAATTCTCACCCTTATTGCTGTAGGGTTGGCACTAGAAGCTTTTTTGGGCCCATGGTCACTTATTTTCCAGAAAAAATCACCAAAAACACTGTAATAATATGAAATGTACCGATTGATGCTTGGGTGTTACTTTCGGAGGCTGGGGTGGTAAACATGCCACCGGCGGAACATGTAGCATGGCTCAGGGCCCCACATTGGACGCGTCTCGGACGAAGATCGGTGAGTGGGTTTTTGGCGGGGTATGCGAGGCAAAATTTTTGCGAGAAAAGCGAGCGGTTGCGGATTGTCCCGGGATGCAATGCGTGCGGATGCGGGGGTCCACTGTATATATACGCCCGAAACACTGGCTGGGAAGACGTATATATACGACCAAAAAAGTCAAAGGGTTAATAAGATCATCTGCAACTGCCTTGCTTTTTTGCATATTATTGACTGAGTATGCTATCCCCTGATAATTGTTTCTAGTTTATCTACACCAGTAACGGCTCTCCACATCTTCGAGTATTTTCTATCTCTGTTTTGTAATCACACTTGCACCTTTTGCAACAACAGCTTCCTTGATTGCCTTTTTGTTGTGCAAGTTAGTAGTGATGGTTGAATGGGGTTTGTTGTATAACTTTTCCAACTCCGAGATATGCACTCCCCTTTCATACTTTTCTATTGCTCCTTTTCATTCAATGGTACACCTCACCCTTTTTACCACACGGTTTGGCACCGAACTTTCTTGGGCACTTGGGGGCTTATTTAGCAGTTACAAGCACTAAAAACAGTGGAATCACAGGTACACATGGAATCGACTGCAACGGCTTGTAAATAATGCCAGACTGGCCGGGCCCACTCACGGCGCCCCGCGGACACGTTCGGGACGAAAAGCTCCTAACCGAGTTTTTAGTGTTATCCTAGCCAATTTTTTTATGCCAAAGTGAGGTGTTATCTGATTTTGGCACTATCCGATCCAGCGATAAGGGGGTCCACTGTATATTTATATGTACGTCACTGGGGCTGTTTCTAGAATGCTGCAGCGTGTAAGTCCTTGAAACACGGTATCGTGCACATGGTACCTACATCCTCACACATAAAACCGAGTGTCCTTTGTGTCTTTGTTCCAGTCATTTTTTTTGTGCACAGACAAAACATCTCCTCTGAGCCCATTTCTTCTTGTTGCAGGAAGCTGTATTAGGAGGTGATCACCTTTCCCCCCTC
Source organism: Cherax quadricarinatus (assembly GCF_026875155.1). Taxonomy (NCBI): domain Eukaryota; kingdom Metazoa; phylum Arthropoda; class Malacostraca; order Decapoda; family Parastacidae; genus Cherax; species Cherax quadricarinatus. Next base: position 11,653 of record NW_026493095.1, read on the forward strand.
AAACGCTTGAGTATTTCCTGAGGAGTTCAAGGACGGTTTTGTATAGCAGGTGTTGTTACCTGGTACGTACTTCATTATTAGTTGTCTGACAACAGACAAACAAAATTCACCATACGGTTGGGCTGTTCCCGTCTTTATTTAGTACATATTATATGCATTGAGCATTGAAATGTCCTGATATGGAAAAAAGTTTCATGTTACCACTTGGAACTCTTATGAACACAATCAACAAAGCCAATCTGCATGTCACATTTGTCAACCAAACCGTTTTGTGTATAATCAATCACTGTTACCGGTTTTAGAATACGTTCATTAGTCTATCGACTTTTCCCACTGTCTTTCATTTCGTTAGGGTGAATGGTTTTTCAACAATATGACATCTCGTTTGTCATGCCCACCCTAATGCCATGAGTCATTGATGAGTGCCTGCGTTGAACCTGGCATATGTTGACAATTAGAATTCACTGTGCCACACACATCTGTCATGTTTCCCCTTGCAAGAAATCCTGAGTAAAGGGCTTGTGTACCATTATCAGTATATAATGTATGCCCTTACCAATAAGGTGCCATCATGTTTCTCACTACGTCACCTGAGATACCCAATAACATTCTAGTATCTTTCAACGTTTTACTTCCCGTGTATTAAATTATATCCAATACCAGGGCCCCTGTCAGTCACATTGTGCAAACAGTTTTATTCCAGTGTTTCCTCTTGCTCGGTATATACCGCTTGAACGACAGTCTACCTTTGAACAAAATCAAAGACTTGTCAATTACAAATTCTTGAATGTATAAAAGTACATGTTGAACTTCTGTTTCAGATGCATAAAAACATTTCTAATTTTTGTATAACTTTTCATTTCTGTCAGGCCTGGTTTTTTCAGAGAGGTGCAGCATATATAACAGTAAGATAAACCTGTTCACTGTGGATGTTCACTGAAGGGCCGGGTACAAATTAGCCGATCTGTGGGCCAGTATGATTTTTTATTATGCTTATAGACATGAGGCATAAGCATTATTGTTGCAAAAAACAAAAACATTTCACCACTGTTGTCTCTTTCCACCGGTGTAGTCTTGACTGTGGGGATGTGATCGTATTTGCCATGGTGTACTCAAAAAACTTGTTACTTTCCCTGACAACAATTTCCATCAAGGGCTGGTCAAAGAATAATTCAAAGAATTCCAGTTGATTTGCAGTGTTACCAAGGGGAAAAAGCTTGTAGGATTCCACTTTGAGAGTTGTCAAACTGATGGGGATTGGGAAAAAAATTGGGATTTGCTGCCGATCCCAGATGCAGTTTGTTGGTGGATACTGGACTCATAAGCTGTTGTGGTGTGGTGGTGGATGACGCTCGCTTTGTCCCGGATCTGGTAATCCCCAGCATGGGTCCCAGCCTGGGCTGGTGAATCATGCATGGTCGTGGCACACCACCACCATTATCACACCAAAACCAAACCACCTACTGATGCCTGTGGTCTATCCATGCCAAGTGTGGCCACATCATCCTCACTTTCACTGTCTATTCCTGGGGTAGGGGCCACAGGATGTACTCCTTCCCCTGCGCATGCAGCGGCATATATACCAACGCTTCACTGGTGAATATGATTCAAACACTATCACTACTCGAATGATCATCAAGAGCAATAAAACCCAAAATCCGCATCACTATCATCACCATTACTCAAAACTGAGGCCTGGCCACGTGGGAAAAAAGTAGTTTTCTCTTTTGACGAGGTACAACTGAACAAAGACTGAGATGTGCCCACACCAATGGTAGAAATTAGGATCATCAGGATTTTCTGCACTATTTTTGATATCCTGGTCATTAAATTTGGTCACTAATCAATCAAAACCATGAATTCCTCTTTTCCACTTCCATCAAGTCAGAACAGCAGTTAGGAGGAGGAGAGTCCCAGTTAGCCTCAGAGTGAGAGCTGCCTTGCCACGAAGCATGGTGAACAAAGCTTACTGAGGTGGCGTTCCCCCAATGCCCCTGCAGGGGCCTAGGATTTTTGTTTACGGTGCACACACACCATGCAGACCTCTCTCTTAGATGTAGGCCTACCCGCCTTCTCGTGCTAAATTTGAGGCCACTAAAATTTTTTGGGGCGGTTCTACGGTTTGGACGCACACCTGAAACCGTAGAACTATGGCACAAACCCTGAAAAAGGGTTTAAACAATAAATAGCCACATTGTTCTAAAATCTTTGTAAGTCAGTGAAACAAAATAAAACAAAGTTAAACACCAAAGTAAAATGCGGTGGGTACCTCGGTATACGTCCACTTGGAAAAAAGCCCAACTTGGTATACATCCTGTTTGGACCCCGAAAATTTTTACTTGGTAAAACAGCCTTTGTTTGGAATAAAGACTCGCGTGCTAGAAATTGTATGGGGCAGAATGATCACAATACCATGCGCTACCTTTGTTTACCTCTCTCTCCCAGAGAGAGGAGTTAGTGGAGGGGCACAGGGGAAAACTAACCACTGAGGAGCTGCAGGAACTTGAGGAGGGAGCACAAGACTGAGATGGATGCACTCTCTTCAGGCTCAGAAGAGGAGATGGAAGAAGCCCTTTCTTCATTAACCCCTTGACTGTCCCCAACCCCCAAAACCTGAGGTGTCCTGGGGTTGAAAAATTTGTGAAAAAAAAAAAATATTTTTGAAATGGTAATCTTTTCCCAATGGTAAATTTCACCATAAGAACAAAATTTGATGGAAAAAAATTACAGAATTATGCTCTCGGGAAGTTAGCAACCTTGGCGAAAATTTATGAATCGGCGATTTCGCCCACTTTGAGACCTATTTTCGGCTAATTCCATTGTTCTAGTTTGACCAAACTCAATGCTATTTCTTTAGAACTCCATTTGTTCTAATCGATTGAGTACAAGAAACTGCTCATTTACTGATTTCAACTACCCAATAACGTGGGCAGAAATTTGCAATTTGGCCAATTTCACGCAAATTAAAAATATGCCATTTTCAAAATAGGGGCCAGATGAACAATGCAGACATTCCTGGCTCTAAAATAGCATTTTTCTTTTTTCATCAGTCATGTCTCCAGACCCCTCTGATATTACTCTTGCTTTCTATTTTGAATTTTTATTCAAATAAAAAATAGAAAAATTTATTGTTATGCAGACTACTGCAATATTGTAATAATTTTTATAAATAATGTCAACCCATTCATGAAATGCATATTAGAATGGCTAGTTGGATATTTTGGACACTGACATCACTTGTTTACTTTTGAACATCGGCAAAATTCAAACATTTCACCTACTTTGAACTCCATTTCAAGGTTCTTTTCATAGTAAAAGCAATCAAACTCGCATCTATTTCTATAACATGTTTTCCATTCTGTCAAATGAGACCAATAAAACGAGAATACAACCATAAATACTATATGAAAATGCACTGGAAAGTCGGCATTTTAATCCAAAAACACGGTTGGAGTTTTTTTTTTCTCATGCACTGCGTGCTGCAGGATTTTTTTTATATGGTGCTCAGTGCAGGATTTTTATATGGTGCACACTGACCACAGACCCATTCTCTCTGTCATGTAGGGGGGTATTGAACATAAAGATAATTGGGGAATAACCGAGTAAGGGGAGCAAGGCAGGAGAGTCTGAGTCGTGTGATTAGCAGCGAGCGGTAGGAGAGATGATTAGCGGAGGTAGGTAATGTGAGGTCACTGGTGACTACACCTTCACCTCTCATTACTGTATCCACCACACTACTCACCCTCTCACTACTTGAAATAAAATAATAAATACAAGAGCAAATAACGGGGAAAGTTAATATTACTGTTCTACTCAAACACAGTTTATTATTAAGTCCTTGTACAATAACATATTTGGGAACAGGAGTACATTATTGGGGTTTAGATAAATGGGGCGGTATATAAAAGCAGTGAGACAGGGAACACAACTGCGAAAAATGAATATAATATTACAGTTATAGTTCAGAGGACAGTTCACCACAGGAACTAAGCACAGGTCCCAAGACCTACACAGCACGAGTACTGCTCCAAGCCAGTACTCTGCCCAGTGTCTCCAACAGTCTCCTCCAGAGACTTTAGCAGCCTTCTCCCGAGCCTGCACCCCAGCAGCAGCCCCCTCTTGAATCTCTTGCTCAGAGCTCTGCACACAGCAGCAGCTCTGCCAGAAGTCCCTCTGCTCAGAGCTCTGCACACAGCAGCAGCTCCGCTCAAAGTCTTTTTTCCCCAGTTGTTCCCTTTAGCTTATATTGTCCCAGAGCACCCCCCACAATGGGTTGCACCACGTGTTTTGACCTGGCCGAGAAACTGACGCCGAAAGGCGTGGCGACAGACTTTTGCCAAGGTCTCCCTAGAGACCTCACAAGCCCAGTTGAACTACATCACATCTCACATTTTGGGCCTACCAGCTTTCTCCTGCTTGATTTGAAGCCGCTATAATTTATGAGTACACCTAACCATCCGACTTATGACCAAGCTTTGGGTTTCCCACCCAACCGGTCGTAAGTCAAAATGGACGTAGGTCGAACCTTGAAAAACTGGCCGACATACTGGGTAGGGCATAATGTCAAACTTTTTCCTATATAAACTACCTACATAGTACTGTAATTTTAATGTACAATCATTATTTCATTCTTTTTACCATAATTTACTTCTATTGTTATAGTTTATTTATTTACTGTATACAATGTATACATGGTAATGAACTAATATGGCATCTTCAAGACCAATTACACTCTTAATGAGTGGCTCTGAGACACAAGCAGACAGAAAGACAGACAGACAGACACAGGTACACACACACACAGGTAGACAGAAAGGCAGACACAGGTAAACAAAGACAGACACACAGGTAGACATAGACAAAGGTAGACAGAAAGACAGACACATAGGTAGACAGATAAACAGACACACAGAGATACACAGATATACAGGCAGACAGATACAGACAGGTTTATGTGCAACAGTGAAAACAAATAGAGTTAAAGAGTAAGAGCCTTTCTTGCCACAATCTCCAGTGCAAGATTCAGACTTCATCTTAGGGGCCATGGTGAAATTTACTGTCCAGTTAGTACAGTTAATACAGTATGATGCTGCTGATAGGACAGGATTACTCAAACTGATGCTGCCTGCATGATGCATTGCTGCCATGAGTATTGTCAAATATTGTACAGTGGTGTGCATCAGCCAGCCCAGCCCAGCTGCCAGATGCATGGTCGTAAGTCAAGTGGACGTATGCTGAGCAGGTCGTAAGTCGGATGGTAGGTGTATATATATATGTCAAACACGGTGGCTCATAAGATGTATATATACGACCGAAACAGTCAAAGGGTTAATCAAGGAAATCTTTGCCAAATGGATAGACGTCAAAAACTTTGCAGAGAAGTACCCCCCAACAAAGCCCAAACAAGCCTAATAGCATGGTCTGGAATGACCAGACATTGTCACATTTCCAAAACATCCTGAGGAAAAGGCAGAAGCAAAGTTCTTTGGACAGATTTTTGGTAAAAGTCAAAGCTGGTGAGCTTCAACCATGTCCAGATAGGGAAAAGGAACAGAAAAGAGATGGGGACTCTCCTTCCAAACAATAACATCTCCTCCTTCCCTCTCGGCACAATTCTAGTAGGCACTCGACTCTTTTCAACAAAGTAAAGTGAGGTTAAATTTACATTTTGTTTCCTTTCAACACACCGGCCGTATCCCACCGAGGCGGGGTGGCCCAAAAGGAAAAACGAAAGTTTCTCCTTTTACATTTGGTAATATATACAGGAGAAGGGGTTACTAGCCCCTTGCTCCCGGCATTTTAGTAGCCTCTTACAACACGTATGGCTTACAGAGGAAGAATTCTGTTCCACTTCCCCATGGAGGGAAGAAGAAATAAACAAGAACAAGAACTAGAAAGAAAATAGAAGAAAACCCAGAGGGGTGTGTATATATATGCTTGTACATGTATGTGTAGTGTGACCTAAGTGTAAGTAGAAGTAGCAAGATGTACCTGAAATCTTGCATGTGTACGAGACAGAAAAAAAAAGACACCAGCAATCCTGCCATCGTGTAAAACAATTACAGGCTTCCGTTTTACACGCACTTGGCAGGACGGAAGTACCTCCCTGGGCGGTTGCTGTCTACCAACCTACTACAGTGGACCCCCGGTTAAACGATTTAATCCGTGCAAGAGGCTCATCGTTATGCGAAATAATCGTTATGCGAATGAATTTTCCCCATAAGAAATAATGGAAATAAAATTAATCCGTGCAAGACGCCCAAAAGTATGAAAAAAATTTTTTTTTACCACATGAAATGTTAATTTTAATACACACAAACTGAAAAAGGCATGCACAATTACATGACACTTACTTTTATTGAAGATCTGGTGATGATTGATGGGATGGGAGGAGGGAGAGCATTATCTTCTTACTGTTTAGAAGGGGAATCCCCTTCCATTAGGACTTGAGGTAGCAAGTCCTTTTCTGGGGTTACTTCCCTTCTTCTTTTAATGCCACTAGGACAGCTTGAGAGTCACTGGACCTCTGTCGCACAACAAATCTGTCCAAAAGCTCTGTACCTCCCGTTCCTTCAAGACTTTCCTAAAATGGGCCATAACATTGTCTTTGAAATAGTCACAAGCAGGGCTTGCAACAGCTGTGTCAGGTGATTTTCATCTATAAAGGTTTGCAGTTCAACCCACTCTGCACACATTTCCTTAATCTTTGAAGTAGGCACAATGGATTCCACAACTGGCATAGGCTTCTCGGGGTTAGCCCCAAACCCTTCAAAATTTTTCTTAATTTCCATACTAATTCTCACCCTTTTTTACCACAGGGTTGGCACTAGAACTTTCTTGGGGGCCCATGGTCACTTATTTTCCAAACAGCACCGAAAATACTGTAATAATACGAAATATTCCGAGTGTATGCTTGGATGTTACCGCGGAGGCTGGCTGGTAAACAAGGGGGACGGAGCGGCACATGTGAGGCTGGCTGAGGGAAACATGGACGCGTCTGGGACGAAAATCGGTTTTGGGGGTTTTTTAATCGGTATGCGCGGCAAAAATTTTGCAAATAAAAGTAATCGTTATGCGGAAAAATCGCTATGCGATGCCATCGTTATGCGGGGGTCCACTGTACCTTGGAAATTTGCATTTTTTTCATCTAATTCTTTTGTATTTTTGTATGTATTTTAGTATTAAGCATTGTTTAAATTACATATTTAGTATTAAGCAGTGTTTAAATTACATATTTTAGTATTAAGCAGTGTTTAAATTACAGTGGTCCCCCGCTTTTTTTGTAGTTTCTCGGCAATCGTAAATTTCGCCAATCATAGGGGTATTTTCGTATAAACATGGACTTCGCTTTTCATAGGTTGACTCGTGAAATAGTTCGTCCGGGAAGCGTACGCACGGTGTGAGCCGGGCGGCCTCCCCACTCAGCCACTCTGCATTGTTTACCAGTGAGTGAAGGTCCCCTCAAGTGCTCCTACAAAAATTTCATAATATTCCACTCATTTTAGTGCTTGCAAGTACTAAATAAGCTACCATGGCTCCAAAGAAAGCTAGTGCCAAGCCTGTGGTAAAGGGAGGTGAGAAGTATGTACAGTGACAAAGTCTTGGGCCATTTTAGGGAAGTGTTAGAGACGCCAGGAACAGAGCTCTCTCTAGAGTTACTTTGCGAGACAAACTAAGTGACTCTAAAGTGGTCCAGGTGGCTTTAAAGAAACAAGAGAAGAGAAGCAACCTCAGAGAAGCAATGGTACCTAGGTGTTGCGGGAAAGGGGGATTCCCCTTCCAAACTGTAAACATCCAATCTCTCCTCCTCCAGTCTCCCATACACTAAGAAGAATCTCCAATAAAGTAAATGTTAGCTGTTAATGTTTCATTCTTTCATTTTCCATTGTATTGTTTATGTACTACATGTATATTTCATGTAAAAAAATTTTTGTTTTAAATACTTCTGGGTGTCAGGAATGGATTAATTGTATTTACATTTTTTCTTATGGAAAATTGATTTCACAAATCGTAAATTTCATTTATAGTAGCTCCTCCAGGAACGGATTAATTACGAAAAACGAGGGACCACTGTATTTTATACAGCCCCTTCAATATATAGGGAGATACCACCTCTAGAACTGTCCTGGGGACCCTCATCCTCAGAGGAAAGAATAAACTTGCTTCAGGGAAAACTCGAGGTTCTCCCTGAAGCTGTTTGAGAATTTTCTCCTATCACCCCCTAAATATGATAAATATTTAAAGAAAAGGACACAAGTGCAACTAATGTGACATTTATTGTGGCAACGTTTCGCTCTCCAGGAGCTTTATCAAGCCATTACAAACAATACATGGATACAGAGGGTATATAAAGGCTCAGAGTGAGGTGAATACTAGTGAGGTACCCATTTCGATGTTCACTAGTGGTAGTAGTATTTAGTAGTGGTAGTGACAAAAGTAATACAATATGGTAGAGCAATTAATTCGTACATGAGTAAAAGGATATAAAAGCTATTACTTGGGTAACATAAAAATAGGTTGGACAAATATAAACTGAATGAGGCAGCTTGTTCAGTGTTCACTCTCTGTCTTTGTGTAGTATAACGGGAGAGACTATGTGATGGCAGGGTTTACTGTTTTCAGGAGGATTCTTGCTAAGACTCGGAGATGGTGAAGCTGCCGTTGTTTTGTTTAAAATTTTATTCGAAACAGCGATCAGTGGCTGATTCGAGGCCTTGCGTCTGCGGAAATTAATTTTTTGATCACTAATTGGGGTCTCTGATTTCATTAATGATTGGAGGAATTTCGGTGTTGTACACAGGCGTTGTTCAGGTTTTTCGTTCCTATTGCGTTAAATGTGTTCATTGAGGCGGGTGTCGAGGTTTCTGGCTGTTTCACCTACGTAAATCTTGTCACAGCCTCCACAGGGGATAGTGTAAACTCCTGCATTGACTGTTCGTGTGCTTGGATTTTGTCCTGGTTATATCCTTTATTGAAGTGCTAGAACGGATGGCGACTCTGGTGTTAGCTTGTTTAAAGTGCTTTTGAGACGTTCAGTGCAACCTGACTGTTGGGAAAGAATAAAAACTTTGCTGGAGTGGTGTTGATGCGTGGAGAATTTATGATCTGAAGAGCTCTTTCTTGCAGTCTTTGATGAAAAAAGAAGGAAAATGTAACTCTGTGAATGTTTGGTGAATGTATGTACACTCCTCGTCAAGAAACTCAGGACTACAAATTCGGTATGCTCTTAGGAAAAACCCGATGATGATGCCTCTTTTGGTCTTGGTATCTTGACTGGGAAAAGAAGTGTGTGAGATCATTTTTATTGGTGGGTTTTTTTCCGATAAACTTGAAAACTTAGGGTTTTTGTCTACTTGTGAATAGGACGTCGAGAAAGGTAAACTTGTCATTGGACTCTTCTTCTAGTGTAAATGGGATCGCCGGTTCAACTGCGTTGAGCCCTTTCCTGAAGATCCCGTACAACAAAACGTTTTTTGGAGTTATTACGAGGACATCGTCCACTAAAAGTAACCAAGTGACGTTGAAGCCATCGCTTCTAGCACTTCAATAAAGTATAAACCAGGACAAAATCCAAGCACCACGAACCAGTCAATGCAGGAGTTTACACTATACCCTGTGGAGGCTGTGACAAGATTTACGTAGGTGAAACAGCCAGAAACCTCGACACCCGCCCCAATGAACACATTTACGCATATAGGAACGATAACCTGAACAACGCCTGTGTACAACACCGAAATTCCTCCACTCATCTAATGAAATTCAGAGACGCCCAATTAGTGATCAAAGAAACTTTAAATTTTCCCAGACGCAAGTGCCTCGAATCAGCACTGATCGCTGTTTCGAATACAATTAAACAAAACAACGGCAGCTTCACCATCTCCGAAGTCTTAGCAAGAATCCTCCTGAAAACAGTAAACCCTGCCCTCACATAGTCCTCCTGTTATACAAACAAAGCACAGAGAGTGAACACTGAAACAAGCTGCCTCATTCCAGTTTTTTATTGTCCAACCTATTTTTATGTTTCCCAAGTAATAGCTTTTATATCCTTTACTCATTACAATTAAAGCTCTACCATATTGTATTACTTTTGTCACTACCACTACTACTACTAAAAACCACTATGAACATCGAAATGGTACCTCCCCAACCCCCCAT
>NW_026493106.1:0-21425 GCF_026875155.1 Cherax quadricarinatus
GTCAATTCCTGAACTCTCTATCCAAAAGGTGAACAAACAAAGAGTGTTACCTTTAACTGCTGAAATTCTGGCCGGCTGTAAGGTGGCATACCTGAAATCTTTCCTGTAAGAATTAGTAGTTTTTTGATATGCTTTAAGGATTGCCTTCTTCAGTAGGTTATAATTACATATGATATCCTGCGACAATGTTGCATAGATATTCAAGGCTGTACCAGAAAATAACATTCCTAACCTGGTTTACCCAGGTGTCAGCAGCCATTCACAGAGGGTAGCGGTATTTTCAAACCTGATAATGTATGAAGTTATGTCTTCCCCCTCTGTGAAGGGAGGTAAATTAGGTGTTGGAATATGTGTACTAGCTGCACGTTGTTCCATTACTCCTTCCTCTAATTGCTGTTGTGAGAAAGTTAACTTTTTATTCTCTAATTCAAGGCGAGATTTTTCGAGCTCGCGATCCTTTTCTCTCTCTCTCTCAACTCATGTTCTCTAGCTCTTTCCTCATGTTCTCTAGCTCTTTCCTCACGTTCTCTAGCTCTTTCCTCATGATCAAGTCTATCACGCTCTTTTTTGTCTTCTCGCTCTCTTTCTGTCTTTGCTTTCTCTTTCAATTCTCTCTCTCTCCTTTTTCTCCTGTCTTTCCCTTTCTGTCTCTCTTCTCTCTCAATTCTCTCTTTCAATTCTTTCCTGGATCTTAGCACTAATGAAAGATTCTAAATTTTTCCCTGTTATTCCTAACTTAATTCCAGCATTCATCCAAAACTGGTATTCCTCTATACTTGCAAGAACTTAAACTACCAGGGGGAAAATAAAACGGGTCTCAAAGAAAACAGAGGGTTCAATTAATGCTCTGCTCAAACGGTAAATAAAACAGAGGGCTCGATCCCTGCTTCAATTAAACAATATGCATTAATGAAAACGAAGGGTTCTATTCCGGCTCCGAGCAAATAGTAAGTAGAATGGGGTCACTTGAGCATCCAATCTTCTCACCAACAAATCAAGAGTGTCCTACGACAGTTCCCTTGATAAAATAAAGAGCTCAATGAAACAAATTGTCATTGGAAAATCTCGGGTCCCTAATTTTAATCCTCAAAATGTTTTTAAGCTCGAACAAAAAAGGGGGCAGAAAATTTAAAAATTATATCCTCCTGACTTGACTTACAATAAATTGAGACTATAACAATCACCAAATCTTTTAAATACCTGTACAGTAGTCCAACCATAGAGAATGATTACTCATGGCTGGTGGTAACCATCTGTTGTATGTGGCGTTGAAGTTCCAATGGAGATTCGGATGGAATTGAATCTTGATTCAGTAGAGTTGATCCTGGAAAGGTCGCCACTTGTGAAGGCTTACTCAGCCCTGTAACAACTTCAGTCAGTATTACTCAGGCTGGCTCCTCCTCAGGAAAATTAATGAACAGAAAAAGAATAAAAACTGACAAACATAAACACTTTATTGTTTAGAAAATATAAAATATAAAACACTTAAATATGAAATATTGATCCTACCTTAAGAAAATGAAAAATGAAAAATATAAACGATATCTGAATTCAACGCTAATATATATAATTAATATATATATATTATATATATATTAAAAATATATATATATATATATATAAAACTTGGGTGTCTGGTGTTGGTGACACTGTGTGTTGTTGAAATCGTAGCTGTTGCCGATGATGGGGGGGTCGCAGGTGCTGGTGACAACCCACCGGCTCGTTCTTCACAGATTTTATAGCCGTTCTTAATCCGTCCAGATGACAGGAAAGCAGGTTTTCTCCACTGCAATGATGGGTTATATCCTGCTACTTGCATACACAAAGAGGTAAGTGTATCAGAATTTGGGACGTCTCAGAACGTTAGTCCGTCTCCTTCAATTCTACTCGTTGATTAGCAGGTGACCCTTTCTGTCCTTTCAAGCTGTAAAGAGAGACATTACCCACTGCTTAAGAAATCACTCTCCATGATAAGTACAATACCTAAAAGATGTGGTGATTATTAAAACATTTTAACCTATCAAGACTGAAAGGACTAAGTTAATTATTGGTCAAAAGTGAAGCTTTCAACCAACAAGTTGGGAGCTGTGAGTAGAGTGATTTACTGTTTGACAGGAGCCCCACACGTCACCTTTTGGGGTGGAGGGAGAAGAGGGAGGGGAAGGGATAGCGGGAGCTAGACTGACCCTACCTTAACAAGCAGCCGGCAATCAAACTATCACTTTCGGGGAGGGGGAAAAAAGGGGGGGAATAGCGGGAGCGGGACTTACCCTACCTTAACAAGTAGCTGGCAATGAAACTATTGTTACTATATACTCCCTCGCTACTCCTATCTATTGAACTTTTCCCTCACACCAGCTCTCGTTGTCTCCAAAAACCTGTCCGTCAACTGCTCTGAAGCCACATCCTCCGCTCGTTCCTCTCCACTCAGCTTGGTCTCCCCTTCCACCAAAGCAGAGACCATAGAGCCTACAGGAATTGTTGGGCTCGACCCCACTGTCGGGAACTCTCTCTTCACCTCCTCACTCCAAGAAGAACTATGGCCCTTTACAGGTGTCCCGCTGACAGGCCCCGCAATCGAGTCAGGCCCTCACTCCATCCCTCTGTCTGCATCCTGTCGTCGCTGCTGCCTCCCACACTGGGCTCCCATATGGTCATAAGCACCACATAGCCTGCAAGTCTTGCGTTGCCCTGCATAATACACCACTTGTGTCCGGAAGTCTTCCAGGATGACAAACGATGGGATGGAATGCCTTAGCGTCATCTTCAGGTTGAACATACCCTCCAGCAAGCTGGCATACGCCCCATCCACCCAGGTACCTGCTGTTGCCAGATGCACAATATGGTAACGTTCAAAAACGTTCCGTATGTCTGCCTCGTCAGCTTCGAAAGGCACGTTACGTGCCTTCACCCAAGTGTAGTGTCACGACGCATCAATTAGACGAACTCGTATTGCCGAGTTAACGTCCACACAGCCATCTTGATACTGCTCCACCAGGCGCTCATGCACTGCCATCGATCATAGCTTGACGAATAGCCGGTAAGCCCCATTGAGCGATACTCCATACAAATCTTGATCAGCAATGCCGTATGTGTCGCGAATAATCAAAGGTAGAACCACCTGTGCGGACTGAGGTGTAACTACACCCCGCACTAAATCACAGCACACAGTGTTGACATGCCTTCTTGTATTCTGCGCCATCTTGTGAAAATCAATCTGCACAGGAAGGCCTCTCAACCAGGAGCGTGTGCGCAGCACAACCTCACGGCCCTAGAGCGATGAGGTCAATATCTTTTCAAAAAGGAAAACTATTTCCAGTGTTTTACTAGGTATATCCCTAGTCGCAACTCGCACATAAGAGTTCTCACAACACTGAAGCTGTCTTCCAACAGTAGGAGTTTTAATTATGACTTTACAGTCGGGAGAAATGGGTAGGCCTGCAAATTAGTAGGTCCAGATCCCCAGCACACGTCTATTCCCCTCAACCACTCAGCCAAGACTGCAAAGGTGGCATAATAGTCACTACCTATCAAAATATCTATTGGCCCCACAGAATCATTATTTACACCAGAAGGTGCCAAATTTACCTTACTTGAAAGCCTTTCAGTAGCGTTACCAAGCCCTATTTTAGATATTTTCTCTGGGAGCCTATCCACAATTATGGCATTAATACGTTTTCTACCAGATATACTAAGCAAATTTCCTAAATTTGCTTGTAACAGATAAGTGAACTATAGATATGTAGATATAAATCCATATGTATTCCTGTTAACCCTTTGGGGCCTAGTTCCTAGGCCTTTTGTGTATCCATATGCTCTCGCACTACCATCCACAGGATGGATATGGGGTGCACAATAAACTAGCCACTTCGGTGGCAAAATCTAATCTAAATCTAAATCTCATTGCCCAGCCTGACAGTTACATAAACAGTGTCGAATGACTGGGCCTTCTTATTCGAGAGAAAGCCAGATAATTTGAGTATAGCAGGATCTCCCATTTGTACCTTCATCCCATTAAGGCAATTGCATTTTATGAAGGTATGTTGTGATCCCTGATCCAGTAATGCTGTTACAGTTTTGGATTTACGCCGTTTATCATTAATCACCACATCCAACACAGGTAAAGCTACCTCAGCTAGGCCATCATTACCGACATTAGCTGCAATCTCTACATTGGCTACTGTTGTGTCCGGGTTATTATCACTATCAGTACTATTGTTACCATCATTATGATTAGATCCGCCCTTATACATAGCTATGTGGTGTCTTCCCTTCTTACACTGATAACAATGGTTCAAGTTAGCAGGGCAGTCCTTTACATTATGATTTCCTAGACACCTGATACATCTAGCAAGCTCTTCCAATCTTTCCACTTTAACATCCCATTAATTATAGGCATTACAGTTCTTAGAGAAATGAGTACCGTTGCAGAAGATACAATCGCTCCTTTCTTTGCCTGACCTCTTATCAACTGGGCTACCCTTATTGTGGTACTTACTCCTCTTGCTTTGATGTGGAGAACCACTATTACTGGCCCCTGTCACTTGATATGTGCCTACGTAACCCCGTTTAGTAGGTGACTTATGATTACTGATATTGGGATAAATTTTCCTTTTGTGGAACTTGACAGGTGCACTGGGGTCTGTAGACGTGGTATTCCTAGAGGTAATTGGTTGGCTGGTCTGCAGTTGGACAATTAGCTCCTGCAGGCCCACTTTATTTCTTCCAACCCGAATAACCCTTGTGGATATCTTTTAAAGAAAACCCACTCTACTGTCTTGTGGTTCAATTTATTCTGAATCAAGGCACTCAACAAACACTTTGCTCCCTCCAGATCATATTTATTACTCAAGGTCTTAAGAGTGCTTTCTAGTTTGATCCGAAATTGCTGTAAGCCGTTGCGGTTGTGATCTGGAGTCTTCAAACTAGCCAAAATAGCTACTAGATCCAGCCTATTTTGCTCCAAGTTACCATAAGTGACCTCCAACAAGTCAACTGCCTTACTATAGGAGTCATCTACATTTGGGAATGCTTGTATGAGAACATGTGCATCTCCCCTTACCTGTCCCTTTAAATAGCATAATTTGGTAACACTTGCAAGATCAGTCCTATAGGGTGGCCCGGTGGCCTGGTGGCTAAAGCTCCCGCTTCACACATGGAGGGCCCGGGTTCGATTCCCGGCGGGTGGAAACATTTCGACACTTTTCCCTTTAAACACCTTTGTCCTGTTCACCTAGCAGCAAATAGGTACCTGGGTGTTAGTCGACTGGTGTGGGTCGCATCCTGGGGGACAAGATTAAGGACCCCAATGGAAATAAGTTAGACAGTCCTCGATGACTCATTGACTTTCTTGAGTTATCCTGGGTGGCTAACCCTCCGGGGTTAAAAATCCGAACGAAATCTTATCTTTTCTTACGACTGCTTTAAAGATAGACCAAAACTCCTCCCAGTTTTCTCGTGGATTAAACACAGGCATGCATAATTCTGGGAGTTTTGGTAACCCTCTGATTTTCCTTACAGATTGACCAACAACATTGTTTACACCCTTTACCTTCTCTAAAGCCTTAGTTTTGCAGGACACAGTGTTGTCCTCCACTTCATAATATTGATCCAGCAGCCGCTCCCTTTCAGCATCATCTTACCTGGAGTTTACCTGAGAGAGTTTCGGGGTCAACGCCCCCGCGGCCCGGTCTTTTGACCAGGCCTCCGGGGTGGATCAGCGCCTATCAACCAGGCGGGTTGCTGCTGGCTGCACGCAAACCAACGTACAGCCACAGCCTGGCTGATCAGGAACGATCAAAGATCGCTCTCACAGTCCTTATACCACAAATTTTTATACTCGTATCTTTTTTTCTAAGCATCTAGGTGTAACTTTAAATTCATCAGGGGTTTTCCGTTTCTTGTCCCATTAACTCCATACACTTGTATGATTTTTGTAAAAATGGGCCCTTCCGAGCTTGTAGTGAAGCTTTCTTTGCTTTGGCATCCATGGACTTGCCAGCCGCACTAACTTCCTCAGACCCAGCCATGGTTAGGGAATTAATGATCACAAATTATACAACTTAAGTAGACGCCTTATAAGAGTAATTTTTGCACTTTACTCTTGTATAAATCCTAGGCACACATGTGCTAGCAATTAATTGGGCTAATTATCATCCACCACACTACCGATTAAATTTGTGTACCCTATACCCACTTCCTTCAGTCACTTAATTATTAAGTAATTAATTCAATTAATTTTTTCACTGATTGCATCCGGTTCAGGAAGGACCAGCGGGCAGATATGGAAAATTTTCTAGGGGTGTTACCTGTGCATACCTCAACATTACATGCATATGAGGCCAGGAGCTGAGTCTCGACCCCTGCCACCACAATTAGGTGAGTACGAGAAATCTCATTGGGAGACAACAACTATATTGTTTACCGTAGTCACCCCGTGTAGACATGTGAGAAAACTCGACCACCTCTGGTCACTGCAGGTGGCCCTTTCGACCTCACAATCTTATCCATATCTATCCGAGACCAGTATAAATTGGATAGCACCCACAAGTACGGCGCTACTAATTAATTGTGGACTGTATAGATTATATTAGTTTAACTGAATGAAGGTGGGGGGGTAGGTTACACATGGGTATATCCATCAAGGAAAAACATTTATACATAATCCCACCACTTACCAGATATTCTCTGGTGGTCACTTGATGTACCTGGATCACCCATAACCTATCCAATTACAACATACCTAACTGGCCAGTATCAGTCTGCTATAACTAGAAAGGTTACTTAACTGTGGGTGACTGATGCTCCTTATTTCCTCCATTCACCATCTCATTTTGATGTCCTTAACACGGTTCTTATTCCAGCAGGACGAGGTATCCGTTGGTTTGTCCCGTTTAGAAGTCGTGACTCCATAAAAACTTCACTACCTCGGGACGGGAACAACGTGGTCTAACGTGTTCACTCGG
Source organism: Cherax quadricarinatus (assembly GCF_026875155.1). NCBI lineage: Eukaryota > Metazoa > Arthropoda > Malacostraca > Decapoda > Parastacidae > Cherax > Cherax quadricarinatus. Next base: position 6,966 of record NW_026493106.1, read on the forward strand.
AGCAAGGCGACTTATTTCACTTCAACGCATTCTCTTAACTTAGTGTTATTATCATTGATTACTTCTTAGCCCACCATACGGTTTAATGTCTCCTAATTATTATACACATTGGAGGCCACTCCTTTAAGATCTGAGACCGATGAGTGATGATTAAACCACGGGTATATTAACCCGGGACACACTCCATGGCAACGTGCCAGTCACCACCGTCCTACCATTTTCACTTCATTTTACCACTTTATTACGGTGGTCCCGTAAATCACGTTCCCTCACTCCTCACTAGAACAGTTACGAGACTTCCTATTATGAAGTGAGGCCTATATTAATCCTTAAGCCGCCGTGAATGCCAATTTCCTGGTCCATGTTTTCACAGCCTCTTCACTACATTCAAAACACTCCTGCTACTTGATGCCCTGAGCCGACCTCCTCTTCCGCACATCCGCGCAGAGGGAACTGTTGGTTCTATTCCATTTTCAATACATTTGACCCAAATCAGCACATTAAACACTTATTAGGCACTATAGCTTCGGAAATTAAATAATTTCCACACACTCATTCCCACCCAGACACACCAGGCTGCACCATGCCTCTCCTTCTAGACACACTAGGCTGCACCATGCCTTTCCTTCCAGACACACCAGGCTGCACCATGCCTCTCCTTCCAGACACACCAGGCTGCACCATGCCTCTCCTTCCAGACACACCAGGCTGCACAATGCCTCTCCTTCCAGATACACAGGCTGCACCATGCCTCTCCTTCCAGACGCACCAGCTGAACCATGCCTCTCCTTCCAGATTCACCAGGCTGCACCTTGCCTCTCCTTAAGATAAGATTTCGTTCGGATTTTTAACCCTGGAGGGTTAGCCGCCCAGGATAACCCAAGAAAAACCATACCCCTGGCCGGGATTGAACCCGCGTCATATCTCAAAACTCCAGCCCGTCGCGTTAGCCACTAGACCAGCTAGCCACAATAAGATTCATCCAACTAGGTATATTTCTACACCATAGGAAGGTTAGCATGTCATGTAGGGGGGAATGATTAGGGGAATAGGGGTAAGAGGAGGGAGTTAGTAGGTAGGGGACATGCAGGCGAGGTGGTAGGAGATGACAGGAGAAGGTGAGCGGTAGGTAGGTAGTAATGTGAGGTCACTGGTGACTACACCTTCACCTCTTATTACTCTACCCACCACTCCACACTACTCACCCCTCTCACTACTTTAACTAAACATAAATAAATGGAAATAAGCATAAATAATGGGACAGTGAATATTACTGTTCTACTCAAACACAGTTTATTATTAAGTCCTTGTACAATAATATATTTGGAACAGGAGTATATCATGGGGTTTAGATAAATGGGGTGGTACACATAGGCAGTGAGACAAGGAACACAATCAACTTGACGAAAATGAATATAACTTACAATATAGCACAGAGGACAGTTCACTACAGGAACTAAGCCACAGGTCCCAAGACCTACACAGCACGAGTACGGCGCCAAGCCAGTACTCTGCCCAGTGCCTCCAACAGTCTCCTCCAGAGACTTCAGCAGCCTTCTCCCGAGCCCTGCACCCCAGCAGCAGCTCCGCTCGAAGTCTCTGCTCAGGAGCTCTGCACCCCAGCAGCAGCTCCTCTCGAATCTCTCAATCATGCTCTTTCTTGGGCTTTTATGGTGGTCCAAGCACCCTCCACAACCACGTGTACGACCTGACGCCTAGGTCTGACGCCGTCAAGAACAAAAGACCTCAGACGTGGGCGTGGCTACAGACGTCTGCCAAGGCAAGGTGTGACCATATAATTGGTTAAATTAGGTCTCCCCAGAGACCTCACAAGCCCAGCTGAACTACATCACATCCCCCTTTCTCCCCCAATTTAAAATATCTGAGAACTAGGACAATTTGTCCTAGTTATTAGACTATTTTAATCCTAATCCCTTAAATCTATTACAATACAAAGACAAAATTATACATAATACAAAATTATTCAACTACATATATTCCCTCAACCTCCTCAACTCCCACAAGGCACGTAATCAGTACACCTCGCAGTTGGCCAGCATAATAGTTGCTCTCTGGTGCAAAGCCTCCTTACCCGTCATTTCTCCTTAAACCTAAATATCGGTCTCCAGTTCCTTCCCTACTTCTACTAGAAATGCACTAGCCAATGCTAGTTCACCCTCGCACGTTAACCATTGGGCCAAACCTCTCTAGGCTTCTATGGCGTGGAAAACTGCTCCAACGGGTTGCATTCTTTCAAGTAACTGCAACTGGACCAACTTCACGACCACCAAGGTCGCATTTTCGGCACACTTCACATGCACACTACAACATCTGAAAATCGAGACAGGGCAGGCATCGCAGCTAAGACCCTCCATTATCTATGCCACTACTAGGATTCACTGGCCTCATAAAACAAGGCGGCCATAAACACTGGACCGTATTCAAGGTCACCTTATTTCACACAGGTAACACTAACACTTCTGGCAAGTCAAAGTAGGCTGGGGAACATCACATACTCTCAATTGTCTCTCATGGCTGGCAGGTACATCCCCGCATACCAGTCGTACAGGTCGACCAGCAAGGCGGGATACACCTCCATACCGCCCCTTGATAGCAGGCTGGTCCCAGCAGCTGGAGTCCATCTCCGCGGCTCACGTCCTTCCACATCCCCGAGGATGGCAGCTCCTTCATAGTAGATTCTCCTGTCCTGGCACATCAGCCAGAATCCCTCACACACCACTGCAGCATCACCGCCATCTCCTCCTCTTGAGCTAAGCAGCATTGCAGCATCACAGCACGGCCGTATCACAGCAGCACAGAGCAAGGCCACAGCATCGCAGCACGGTCCCAGCATCACAGCACGGCTGCAGCATCTCAACATCACCGCACGACCGCAGCATCTCAACATCACAGCACGGCCGCATCACAGCAACATACAGCACGGCCACAGCATCGCAGCACGGTCCCAGCAATCACAGCACGGCCGCAGCATCTCAACATCATAGCAAGGCCGTATCACAGCAGCACACAGCACGGCCACAGCATAGCAGACAGCATCACAGCATGGCCACAGCATAGCAACAGCATCACAGCAGCCGACATCAGCAGTAGCAGGCAATGGTCAGTTGCTCGGGGTGAGGTGAGGTCACTTCAGGTCATCAACAGCAGGTGCGGTCACCCATCCCTGGCAACTGTGGGTAACTGGCGGTCCGTGGTGATGGTCACAAAGGCTGGGTGACGCAGACAGACACCCACTACACTGGATGACAGACCAGGGCAGCAATACATCTACTGGGGCACATCAGCTGGGTGACTGGCATATCAGCTGGGTGACTGGGCACATAAGGTGGGACAGCAATCATAGCAACTCTTCAATGGTGACAGTTGTGGGTAAGTCTTCCAAGGCGGGCTAGGTGACTTCTCATTCCTCTGTAAATATCAATTTCGGCCAGTAATTGCTTCCCCCAAAAGTCTCACCCAAATACTGATATTCTCCACCATTTATCTCAAACCAACAACCAACTCCACCAAATATAATATTACACCCAAACAATTATTTAGACCCACCGTCAAAAAAGGACAGTTAAGGTCACTAGGATTATAATATCATACAGATATTCACTTTAGATTTTACACACACAAGAAAAAATAAAAGTGGTAGCCTAACATAAGAATAACCGAGCAGTCACAAAATAAGGCACATGGGACTGATTCCTACTATAAAAATAATAAGAACCACCACGCTTAGACACCATGTCATGTAGGGGGAATGAATTAGGGGAATATGGGGGTAAGAGGAGGGATTTAGTAGGTAGGGAACATGCAGGCGAGGTGGTAGGAGATGACAGGAGAGGTGAGCAGTAGGTGGGTAGTAATGTGAGGTCACTGGAGTTTACCTGGAGTTTACCTGGAGAGAGTTTAGGGGTCAACGCCCCCGCGGCCCGGTCTGTGACCAGGCCTCCTGGTGGATCAGCGCCTGATCACCAGGCTGTTGCTGCTGGCTGCACGCAAACCAACGTACGAGCCACAGCCCGGCTGATCAGGAACTGACTTTAGGTGCTTGTCCAGTGCCAGCTTGAAGACTGCCAGGGGTCTGTTGGTAATCCCCCTTATGTGTGCTGGAGGCAGTTGAACAGTCTCGGGCCCCTGACACTATTGTATGGTCTCTTAACGTGCTAGTGACACCCCTGCTTTTCATTGGGGGGATGGTGCAGTCGTCTGCCAAGTCTTTGCTTTCGTAGTGAGTGATTTTCGTGTGCAAGTTCGGTACTAGTCCCTCTAGGATTTTCCAGGTGTATATAATCATGTATCTCTCCCTCCTGCGTTCCAGGGAATACAGGTTTAGAAACCTCAAGCGCTCCCAGTAATTGAGTGTTTTTATCTCCGTTATGCGCGCCGTGAAAGTTCTCTGTACATTTTCTAGGTCGGCAATTTCACCTGCCTTGAAAGGTGCTGTTAGAGTGCAGCAATAATTCCAGCCTAGATAGAACAAGTGACCTGAAGAGTGTCTCATGGGCTTGGCCTCCCTAGTTTTGAGGTTCTCATTATCCATCCTGTCATTTTTCTAGCAGATGCGATTGATACAATGTTATGGTCCTTGAAGGTGAGATCCTCCGATATAATCACTCACAGGTCTTTGACGTTGGTGTTTCGCTCTATTTTGTGGCCAGAATTTGTTTTGTACTCTGATGAAGATTTAATTTCCTCATGTTTACCATATCTGAGTAATTGAAATTTCTCAATCGTTGAACTTCATATTGTTTTCTGCAGCCCACTGAAAGATTTGGTTGTTGTCCGCCTGGAGCCTTGCAGTGTTGCAATGGAAACACTGTCATGAAATTTCGGGTGTCATCTAAAAGGAAGACACTGGCTGTGTTGACATCCTTGTCTATGCGGATATGAGGATGAGGAACAAGATGGGAGCATACTGTGCCTTGTGCCACAGAGTTTTTCCCACCGAGTGCCTCGGACTTTCCTTGTTGACGACTACCTCGTTTTTGTTATGGGAAATTAAGATCCATCGACCGACTTTTCCCGTTTTTCCCTTTAGCAGCATTTTGTGCGAAATACGCCTGGTCCACTTGTCAAAGGCTTTTGCAAAGTCTGTATATATTACATCTGCATTTTTTTTTGTTTTTCTAGTGCATTTAGGCCCTTGTCGTAGTGATCCAATTGAGACGCAGGAGCGACCTGTTCTAAATCCATTTCCCTGGGTTGTGTAACTGAGGGGTTTCGGGGGTGGTGATCTTGCTTTTTAGGGCCCCTTTTTAAAAATTTTTATGATTGGGATGTTAGTGTATTGGGCTGTATTCTTTGCTGTTGCTTTTGCCCCCCCTTTTTGGGGTGGGGGATGTCTGTTGTTTTTTGTAACTGAGGGGCACCCCAGTCCAGCTCCCCCTACATAGGATGGGAAAAAGGCTTTGTGAAGGGTTCTTGCGTTCTTGATGAACAAAGAGTTCCTGATCTGGCCCCGGGGCGAGTGCATGGGGAATTTTCTTTACGCCTTTCGAAGTCTTTGGGGTAGGTAAAATCGGATAGGCTTGTGTTTAAACAAATTTTGTGGCTCTCTCATAAAAAATTCATTTTTGGTCCCCTTGACTCTCTCTGGTTTCGCTTTTAAAAACTGGTCAATGTGCTTGCGTAGTCACTCATTTCCTTGCGTATCTGGTAGCCCCCTCTTGTTTTTAAGTAGGGGGCCCAAAACTGGCGTTGTTCTCGCTTTGATTTGGCTAGGAGAAGAAATATTTGGGGTTTCTTTCGTTTTTATTTTTTGGCTTTTAGTTCTTCCCCCGATTTCCCGACTCCTAAAGGATTCTTTTAGCTTAAGTTCGATGCTTGCTATTTTCTTGGACCAGTGTCTCCCTGCGCATTTCAGATACATTGACCTCTTTTAGCCGCTCTGTTATTCTTTTCCGTCGCCTGTAAAGGGAGCGCCTGTCTCTTTCTTTTTTAAACATCTACTCCTCCTTTTTCTTAGAGGAATAAGCCTTGTGCATACATCGAGTGCCACCGAGTTAATCTGTTCTAGGCATAAGTTTGGGGTCTGTGTTGCTTAGTATATTTCTTCCCAGCTTATATCGGTTAGGACTTGGTTTACTTGGTCCCACTTTATGTTTTTGTTATTGAAGTTAAATTTTGGTGAATGCTCCCTCGTGACTAGTCTCATTATGTCGGTCTGGGGCTCCACGCATACATAGTCTGAACCTCATTATGTTGTGATCTGAGTATATTGTTTTGATATGGTGACATTTCTTATCAGATCATCATTGTTAGTGAAGATGGGGTCTAGTGTATTCTCCAGTTAGTAGGCTCTATTATTTGCTGGTTTAAATTGAATTTTGTGCAGAGATTTAAAAGCTCGTGTGAGTGTGAGTTTTCATCAGAGCTGCCCCCTGTTTTTATTACTGCAACAATATTATTTGCTATATTCCTCCATTTTAGGTGCCTTAAGTTGAAATCCCCCAGGAGCAAGATGTTGGGTGCAGGAGCTGGAAGTTTTTTCCAGACAGTGGTCAATTTGTAACAGCTGTTCCTGGAATTGCTGGGATGTTGAAATCTGGAGGCTTGTAGCCCTACCACAATGACTAGGTTTTGGTTCTCGACCTTTACCTGCTAAAACTTCCACTACGTCATTTGAGGCATTAAGCAGTTTGTGCAAACAAGTGACTCTGCAATGTACAGGCCAACCCCCCCCCCTTTTGCCTGTTCACTCTGTCACATCTGTAAGGTTGTAACCTGGGATCCATATTTCGTTGTCCAGGCTTGGTTTCCGCTTCCCTTTGGGTTTCTGTGACTGTATTCCCTGTTGGTGCATGTTTCCCCTGCTTACTTTCTATTCTCCCTAGCACCAACAATGGAGCTCCCACCAGTTGTTTTGGTAATTTATCCTCACTATTGCTATTGGGGAGTCCTCTTGTTTGCTATTTCCTGGGGTTTATTTCTAGTTTGAAATATTGGTTTTATCTTATCTTTGACTACACTTGTTTCCCTACTATGGCCCCTGTCCCTATGAGGTCATTTATATGTATTCCTTCCTGCGTATAATTCCCGACTACCTGGACAAAATCTCCAGCTTCACCATTACTGTCTCCAGGACAGTATCTCCAGCTTCACCATTTCTGTCTCCCAGGACAGCACCTCCAGCTTCACCATTACTGTCTCCCAGGACAGCCCTATCACCCCACTTTTAAACTGACTACCGGGACTCACCTCCAGCCTTACAGTTTGTGACTACATGGCCAGTATCAAGGGCAGTACCGATTCAGCCCAGACTTTTATTGTTCCCAATCTGTTGTAGAAAGCTTCCGGGTTTTTCTATGAAACCAGCTTTGATGTTGTCCTCTTTTAATACCCTTGTGATTTTAGCCCACAGATTTTCCTCATTTGGGCATACCCAAAAACACTTCTCTGTTTTAATACTGCTTGTAGCTAGTTCTGGGATATCTGCACAAGGGGCGTGACACCAATTTCCACAAAAATGACAATTTATCCATGTGGGAAAAACCCTGTTTGTTTGACTGACCACAGACTACACACAGCTTCAAAAATGATTTGAATGGTTGATTTACTGCAATTCTACTAGCAACCTCTTGAATATTATTTTTAATAACCTTAAATGAAGCTCTAGCTATTTGTTTTTCTGTTTCTAACTCTTTTTGTATTTTGGACGCTTACCGTCACGTTCCTGATTTTTAATGTTTGTGTTTATAAGGGCGCCTACAACCCCATCCGTTTACAGTCTGCTTTATTGTCCAACGAAACTGTTTGAAACCAGCCCCGGGGTTCGGACCATCAAGGGTTCGGACCAGTAAAGGGTTCCTGGTGACTACCCCTTCCCCCTCTTATTACTCTACCCACCACTTCCACACTACTAAACCCTTCACTACTTTTAACAAAACATAAATAAATGGAAATAAAATAAATAACGGGAACAGGGGAATATTACTATTCTACTCAAACACAGTTTTATTATTAAGTCCTTGTAAAAAATAATATATTTGGGAACAGGAGTATATCATTGGGGTTTAGATAAATGGGGTGGTACACATGGGGCAGTGAGACAAGGAACACAATCAACTTGATGAAAATGAATATAATTTTACAATATAGCACAGAGGACAGTTCACTACAGGAACTAAGCCACAGGTCCCAAGACCTACACAGCACGAGTACGGCGCCAAGCCAGTACTCTGCCCAGTGCCTCCAACAGTCTCCTCCAGAGACTTCAGCAGCCTTCTCCGAGCCCACGCCCCAGCAGCAGCTCGCCCCGAAGTCTCTGCTCAGGAGCTCTGCACCCCAGCAGCAGCTCCTCTCGAATCTCTCAATCATGCTCTTCCTTGGGTTTTATGGTGGTCCAAGCACCCTCCACAACCACGTGAAACGACCTGACGCCGGGTCTGACGCCGTCAAGAACAAAAGACCTCAGACGGGGGCGTGGCTACAGACGTCTGCCAAGGCAAGGTGTGACCATATAATTGTTAAATTAGGTCTCCCCCAGAGACCTCACAAGCCCAGCTGAACTACATCACAAGCACAGGCACCTCTGTGACACAAATGCAAGTTTTTACAGACGAATCTCCAGCTAGCGTGGCCGTGACGAACTCTAGCTAAAAATCCTTCACTGCCACCCACATGACTCAAGAAATCGTAATGACAACGTTTGCAAACAAACCATACCCCGGCCGGGATTGAACCCGCGGTCAATAGTCTCAAAACTCCACCCCTGTCGCGTTAGCCAAGACCAGGCTACCCACAATAAGATTCATCCAACTAGGTATATTTCTACACCTGGTCTAGTGGCTAACGCGAGGGGCTGGAGATTTGAGACTCTATGACCGGGTTCAATCCCGGCCGGGGTATGGTTTGTTTGCAATCGTGTCATTACGATTTCTTGAGTCATGTTAAATGGCAGTAAAGGGGATTTGAGCTAGAGTTCGTCACGGCCACGCTAGCTGGAGATTCGTCTGTAAAAACTTGCATTTGTGGTCACAGAGGTGCCTGTGCTAACCTTCCCTATGGTGTAGAAATATATCTAGTTGGATAAATCTTATTGTGGCTAGCGGGTCTAGTGGCTAACGCGACGGGCTGGAGTTTTGAGACTCTATGCCCGGGGCGTTCTACCCCGGCCGGGGGTAGGGTTTGTTTCCATCGTGTCATTACGATTTCTTGAGTCAACCCAAGAAAGTCAGTGCGTCATCTAGGACGTCTAACTTATTTCCATTGTGGTCCTCAATCTTGTCCCCCAGGATGCCACCCACACCAGTCGACTAACACCCAGGTACCTATTTGCTGCTGGTGAACAGGACAACAGATTTAGGAAGCGTGTCAAAACGTTTACACCCACCGGGAATCGAACCGGGCCCTCCGTGTGTGAAGCGAGATTTTTTACCCACCGGGCCTGACACACTAGGCTCTAAATCCACCAGGAGGCCTGGTCGCGGGGGCGTTGCCCCCCGGAACTCTTTCCAGGTAAACTCCAGTTATTTTCCCACTATGTTACCACTGATCCCGGTGATCGAACAATGGACCTCAAAGCTTGAGATAAGTGCTTTTACCAACTGGGTTTAAAACCTACAACCATGATAATAAAGCTGATACGATAGTTAAGAGTTAGCAACTCCAAAAATAATTTATTTATAAAGATAGAATATATATTATCATAGAAATACTAATTTTTGTTTCTCTAAGAAAAATCGGGCTGATGAGACTTATTTTCTGTAATATTACTATGTAAGAACCTAAAAAATCTGAAGAAAAGTATAATTCTGTTAAGCTTTTGTAAAAGATTCTTAATATAAAAATACAAATTTTTAGAAAAAATTTATCAAAAAGTTTATTAATATTGAATTACTTGATTTGTTTGGGTTGAATTTTTTTTAATTTAGATGAGTTAGTCATCAAGTCTGTGTCACTGTGGGACTAACTCAAAAATACTGCTGGGAAAATAAACATTAATTTCATGTGCAATGTATATAGGCTTAGATGAGATAAGATAAGAGATAAGATTTCGTTCGGATTTTTAAAACCCCGGAGGGTTTGCCACCCCGGATAACCCAAGAAAGTCAGTGCGTCATCGAGGAATTTTTATTGACCTAAGAAAAGCTTTTGACACAGTAAACCACGAAATCCTACTCCACAAACTTGACCACTACGGTATAAGAGGCCATGCGCTTGCTTATTTTTAAATCTTACATTACTAATAGGTATCAGTACGTCACCATTAAAGACACAGCATCAGCAACACCCGGGCCCCTTGATACTGGAGTTCCGCAGGGGAAGTGTCCTTGGTCCCCTGCTCTTCCTCATATACATCAATGATCTTCCAAACGTATCCCAACACCTGGGAAAACCCCTTCTCTTTGCTGATGACACGACTTATGTCATCTCTCACCCTAATCTTGCCACCATTAACACCATTGTGAATGAGGAGCTGACTAAAATATCGACTTGGATGACAGCCAATAAACTTACGCTTAACATGACAAAACTTACTATATTATTTTGGTAGCAGAGCAGGAGATGCACAAATTAACATTAAGATTGACAACACTCTAATTACGAGAAATAATGGGGGGAAATTCTTAGGCTTATACCTTGACAATAACCTGAATTTCAGGGACCCATATCCAGCATTTAAACCAAAAAAGTATCCAAAACGGTTGGGATCCTCTCCAAGATACGATACACGTTGCCGCAAAATTGCCCTTCTCACACTATACCACTCATTTATCCATACCTCACCTATGCTATTTGTGCTTGGGGATCAACTGCAGCAACACACCTAAAGCCAATAATAACCCAACAAAAGCTGCAGTAAGAATAATCACTAAATCCCATCCCTGGCAGCACCCCCCCCCCCCCCCTCTTCAAAGATCTAAACTTACTCCCATTCAGTACATCCACAACTTACTACTGTGCAATCTATATCTACAGGGCCTTAAACTCTAATATCAACCTTAACCTAAAAAAGCTTTCTTGATTTGTTGTGACAGAACCCACAGGCATAACACCAGAAACAAACATCTCTACACATTCCCCGTGTCCGACTAAACCTTTACAAAAATTCCAATGTATGTCAAAGGCCCTAAAATCTGAATACCCTACCTGAGAACTCTAAAACTGCAGACACATTCATCACTTCAAACTACCATTAGAAAACATCTTATCTCCCTGATACACCCCGTCAACTAATTAAAACGAAAACCAAACCCGGTGGTTCACACTTACACTCGCTCACTTTTATTTGACCATAAACAGAAATATTAATCTCAGTCCCTTTAAAATAATGAATCCTGTGATACTCCAATACTGAAACTATATACTGTGCCAAAACAAAAGCATTCACATGCTAAACTCACAAACTAGTATTAGTCACTTAGCCATAATACCAACTTACCTCATAATTTGTAATATTTTACATTTAAGAATAAAACTAAGTATGCCCGAAATGCCTAGCCATGCTAAGCGTTCTAGTGGTACACTCTGTAATCTCAATTTTACTACATGTTTAAAACCAAACAATAACCAAATTTCTGTAAACTCAGCATTGTAATCCTTATAGAGAATAAACTCTGAATTTCCATTGGGGTCCTTTAATCTTGTCCCCCAGGATGCAACCCACACCGTCGACTAACACCCGGTACCTATTTGCTGCTAGGTGAACAGACAATAGGTGTAAGGAAACGTGTCGGAATTTCCACCCGCCGGGAATCGAACCCGGGCCATCCGTGTGTGAAATGGGAGTTTTAGCCACCAGACCACCTGGCCTAGCTGACATCAATGACCTAAAATAACATTGTCCTATCTGAGAAAAGTTTTAATATTGTAAAGCCGTTGGCGGTGCACTGGTCTTTTGCGGTCTAATACCCGGGCCTTTTGTGTATCCATATGCTCCTGCGCCACCATCCACAGGATGGATATGGGAGGCACAATAAACTACCACTTCGGTGGCAACTGGTCAGTCCTACCAGGCAGCAAGAGATATTCCCCCAGCACATTCTGCAATGACTTTGCTTAGCATCGTGAATGAAGACAACCCTGGGTGTGTGTTGCATCACACCGATGACTCCAGAGACCCGCAGGCCCATCCGCACAGCTTGCTGGGATGTTCCACAGCAAAAATGACAGCAGGTTGGCGCCTGGATTTATGCCACCGAAGTGGCTAGTTTATTGTGCCACCATATCCATCCTGTGGACGGTTAGCGCAAAAGCCCTATGGATACCCCAAAAGGCCTAGGAAAATAGCCCCCAAAGGGGGTTTAAAAGGAATTCATATGGATTTATATCTACATATCTACAGTTCCCTTATCTGTTACAAGCAAATTTAGGAAAATTTTCTTAGTATATCTGGTATCTTATTTTCATTATTAAGATATTTGACATGTCACATAGGTTATTATACTGTCTGTCTCTGTATTCCTCACTAATTGGACAATTAAGCACATAGTGTTCAAGAGAGTGACCATATGCCTGATCACATATTTACATTTAAGTTTGATCATCATCTGTGTCTCCCAAAAATGCCAGAAGTACTTGTAACCAACCTAAGCCTGGCCACTACAAAATCAGTCAGTACTTGTTAACCAAGCCCAAGCCTGGCCACTAGAACATCAGTCAGTACTTGTAACAAGCCTAAGCCTGGCCACTACAACATCAGTCAGTACTTGTAACCAAGCCTAAGCCTGGCCACTACAACATCAGTCAGTAAATTTGGGAACCAAACCTAAGCCTGGCCACACAACATCAGTCAGTACTTGTAACCAGTCTTTCTCATTCGCTGCCTGACTGAGGTGGAGTGCGGTTGTGCTCTGCACCCATCTGCTGTTTTCAGGAGAGCTCTCATAGCAACAACATGGCGCTGCGTGTCCGGCGTAGAGTGAATACTGTCGGCGTTGAGCTGCTTCGTGAGGCAATTTCCCCCTTACGGCGCAGGTCTTGCTTTCCCACGATTATAAGAGAGACGTACGGAATACAAGATGATGAGGTATATGGTGTGGCCCTGAAAAGGGGCCTATCGGATCTTCATCAAATTAAATTCGACGGCTGTGTAGGAGTCGTTGGTAAAGAAATTCGAGCATGTGAGTATAGATGCAACCCCAGCTGTAAGAGTGCTTCTCATAGACGTCTCTCTCCACTATACGTGGGTGAAGTTGCGCAACGTCCCTTCGGGGGCTGACGAGGAGGACTTAAGGAACGTGTTTGAAGCTTTGGTACCGTGCATCTGGCAACCCAAGGCAAGTGGGCGGCAGGTGCATACATGGGACGTCCCGGAGGGTACTTTCTCCCTCAAAATGACTCTGAGGCATCCGATCCCATCCTACGTTTTGATGACAGAGTTCTGGACCCAAATTCTTGTGTCTTATGCTGGCAGCGACATATATGCAGGCTGTGTGGGGGGTACGATCACATGGCGGCGACGTTGTGTGCAACAGAGGAGGGGGGTGGCGCAGACTGGGGGGAGCACCATTACAGGTGTGGATGCCGTAGTGGAGAGTCCCAAGGGCAACCGAGGAGGGGGCCATCTGTGGAAATGAAATTGTTTAGGAGTCCACTGTGGTGAATGATGGGCGAGCCATAAGTTGTGTTGAGCCAGAAATGGCCGCTTGCCGGTGACAGGGGGAAGGTGGTAGTCCAGCAGGAGGTGCTGGCGCTGGAGGAAGAGCTCGACGAGGTTTTGAAACTTTACCTCCATCTGGGGAGGATGACGGCCTTGTCCGGAGACCGTTCCTGAGTTGCAAGGAGAGAGTGGGCGGGACAGGCAAAGGAAGGAAGGAGGAAATCAGCAAGGGACAGAGAGGAGTCACCGTGGTCTGTGCAACATGAAACAGTTTGCGGTGAGGAATCATCGGAAGTCAGCATGGCGGTGGAGGGCGCCACGAGGAAGAGAGCGGCAGCGTCAGACTCAGATGACGTCCTGACGCCAGCGCAGAGGTCTGGGAGGAAGGATGAATTTCTCGAGGTAGCCAGGATAAGCGGCATCGAAAGGGGGGGGGGTGGATGGTGTGAAATCATGTGTTGACCCTGGGCAGGAAGCCCTGGGAAGGCTGAGAGGAGGAAGGGTTGGAAAACTTTAGGAAGGCCTTAGGTGTATGACCGTGAATGTGAATGGACTGTGTAATGGAGTGAAGAGGGGGAAAGTTTAGTATGCTCTTACATAAATATAGAGTGGACGTCGTATTTCTACAGGAGCATAATTTCAGGGAGGGTTTGAGTGCTCGAGGTGGCAGGGTTTAAGGTTTTGACTCTGCCATTCTGCACGTTTGAAAGGTGGTGTGGGTTTATTGTTAAAAAGGGAAACGAGCCCGTTTGTGTTGATACGAAGTGAGGGGGGAGGGGGGGGGGGGGGGGTTGCGTGTGGATGGGTGGTGGATGAGGCAGAGGGTAACGTTTGGGTTGTTTTTAGCCATAGAAACGATATGAATGTAAAGAGGGATTTTGTGTGTATGATTTTAGTTTTCCCCG
>NW_026493110.1:0-14279 GCF_026875155.1 Cherax quadricarinatus
TATGAATATGTAAATTCAAGAATTAGGGGATTAAAGAAAAAGGTTGGATGCAAAAAGTGGGTCATAATAAGCGTGTTGCACCTGGAGAAGGAGGAATGGGGAGAAGAGAGATTTTGGGAGATGTTAAGTGTGTATGGACCCTTTTAAAACCCCGGGTAAAGAGAGTATTTGTGGTGGGGGACATGAAGCTAAAGTAGGGGGAAACTTTTAGGGGGGTTTGGGTAGGTAAGTTTGGGGTCCCCAGGTTGTAAATGAAATGGGACCCCCTTTGTTGAACTTTGTTAAAAAGGGGTTTAGTTATAGGTAATACATATTTTAAGAAAAAGGGGAAAAAAAATAGTAACAAGTATGATGTAGGGCAAAATGACAGTAGTTTGTTGGATTATGTTTGGTAGATAAAAGATTTTGAGTAGACTTCAGGATGTATTTGTTTATAGAGGGGCCACAGATATATCAGATACTTTCTAGTTGTAAGCTACACTGAGAGTAAAGGTAGTGGGATAAAAGGAGAATAGAAGCTCAGGGGGGGAAAGAGAGGTGAAGGTTTATAAACAAAAAGGGAGGCTTTTTAGGGTAAGATATAAACAGTTTTGGAGGTGGTGGGCAAATGAGGCATAGGCAATGGGGTAAAAGAGGTATGGGGTGGGTTTTAAAAAATGTAGGTTAGGTTTCGCAGAGTTTGTGGTTACAGGAAAGGGGAAAGTGGGAGGGAAGGGAGCATTGAGGAATGATGATGTAAAGAGAGTGTAAGGGGAAAAAAAGTTCATATGAGAAGTTTTTACAAAGTAGAAGTGATGCAAGGAGGGAAGAGTATAGGAGAAAAGAGAGGGTTTTTTAAGAGAGGGGGAAAAGCAATGTAAAAAGAGAGAAATGAGAGAGTGGGTGAGATGTTATCAACAAATTTTGTTAAAAAATAAGAAAATTTTTGGAAAGTCAGTTTAACAAGTTAAAGGGAATTTTGTAGAGAACAAATGGATTTGTCATTTGAAAAATAGGAGGGAGAGTTATTAAAGGGAGAGTTAGAGGTATTGGGGAAGATGGAGGGGAATAATTTTGAGGAATTGAAAATGTTGATAAAAGATAGGGAAGCTGTGATTTCGTGTATGGGGGCAAGGAGGAATAACATCTTGTGGAGGGGGAAGACCCAGTTGTGAGTGGGGGGGGAAGTTCGTGAGGCATAGGAAAAATGAAAGGGGGTAAGGACAGGGATTGATGGGTAAAGTAGAAATGTTAAAAAGCAGGTGGGGTATATTTTTGGGAGTGGTTGGTGAATTTTTAATAAATGTAGGGAAGGGGTAAGGTACGGGGTTTGGGCAGAGGCATGCATAGTTCCTTTTTAAAGGAAAGGGGACAAAAGAGATTGAAAAAAATTATAGGGGGAAAAAGTCGTTGGTTCCCCTGGTAAAGGTTATTAGGTTTTTTTAAAAGATTAAAAAGAGTAAAGAGGAAAGAAAGGGAAAGGAAATGAAAGGGGTTTGGAAAAAGGGTTTTAGGGGTTTTGGGGCCCAGGTTTTAAGTAAAATATGTGAAATATTAGAAAGGCTAAATTAAAGGGCTTTGTGGCATTTTAGGTTTGGAAAAGGGGTATACAGGGTAAAGGGGGGAATGTGGCAAGTTGGGGAAATGGTGGAAAAAGGGGATTTTTTCCCCAGTAAGAGTTTTACAGGATGTGAGGCCCCCGTTGAATAGTAGGGGAAAAAGGGGAAAATTTTTCCCCAGTAAAAGTAGGCAACAAGGATGTGTTTGTCACTTTGGTTGTTTTATATTTTTTGGGGTTGAAGAGAAGTTGCAGGGTTTGGAAGGGCGTGGAAAAAGATAAAGAATACAAAAAGGGGAGGTACAGGTTTTGTGTGAATTTGTCTTGGGGGGAATTGAGGAAAATTTGAAGATTTGGAAAAATTTGGTAGGGTGTGCAAAAAAGAAAATTTAAAATAATAGGGGAAAAGGGGGCAAGGGAAAATGGGGGAAACAAAAGATTGGTGAGAAAGGGAATCGTTGGGGGGAGAGAATTTGGGAGGGGGGTAATGTTTTCCAGTTTTTGGGGGTGGAAGGGCAGGGGGGGTTAAAAGTGGGGAAAAGAAGGGGGGGGGGGGGTGGGGTTGTGGGAAAAAATCCCCCCTTGGAGGGAAGGGGGAATTTAAATGAGAGTTTTTTAAAAAAGTCTTATTGGGTTGGAAGCTGGGGATAAATGTTGCCGGGGAGGGTGGGGCGGGAAGATGTTGGGGGGAATGTGTTGGAAATAAGCAAAAGGGATTTTTGGGGGGGAGGGGGGGGGGGGGGGTTTTCCCAAAAAATGTTTCCCCCAGGGGGGGGGGTTGTTAGGTTTAGGGGGAAAGGGAAAAACGGGGGGCTTAAGTTTAGTCTTTGGGGGGGGGGGTGGGGTCGGCCTAGGAAAGGGTTTGGGAGGGAGGGGGCAAAGGGGGTTTTGGTGTGAGGGGTTGGACTTCCCAGCAGGCATGCGGAGCGTGTTTGATAGGAGGGGAGGAGACAAATGGTTTTTAAATACTTGCGTGTGTTGGAGTGTGAGCAAAGAACATTTATGAAGGGATTAAAAGGGGGAAACCCGGCGGGCCCGGACTTGAGTCCGGGAGATGGGAAGTACATTTGTTGCACTCTGAAGGAGGGGTTTAATGTTGCTTTTTAAAAACTGTGTGTAAAGCACCCTTCTGGCAAGACAGTGATGGAGTGAATGATGGTGAAAGCTTTTCTTTTTGGGCCACCCTGCCTTGGTGGGAATCGGCCAGTGTGATAAAAAAAAAATAACATGCCAAAAGCCCCTTTATATGCAGAGCATTTTTGGGAAACTTAAAAATTAAAACCAAGATTGGTTAAAGGGAAAAATACATAGTTCATATGGTCATGAGATGAAATTTAGTGAATAAGGAAAAACTGAAAAATTTCACAGGGGTTTAATGCTACATGGTTTTGATAAGTCTAGTAGAGGCTTATTACACTATTGAATTAGTAATAAAGATTACAGTATTTCTACTACTATTTAATGGGAGATGTTTGATCCAAATAAGGAAAGAGCAAATAAACCACGGAATGGGTGGGCTTGAAGCATGGGAAGGGGCCTAAACCTCAAGGCCGTGTGTTAACCCCCTGGTCCATACGGCCCCCTAACAAGTGTTAGTGATAACGTAGAGTGAAGTTATACATACAGGAAAGTCCTATTTTAACAGCAGGTTAGGCAGTATGAGATGAAATTATACATAAGGAAAGTCCTACTTTTAAGAGGTTAGGCAGCATGCAGTGAAGTTATTCATACAGGGAAAATCCTACTTATAAGCGGTAGGGAGTCATGCGATGAATTATACTACAGGGGAAAACCCTACTTATACAGAGGTTAGGGGGTCATGCGATGAAATTATAATACAGGGAAAGCCCCACTTATACGCGGTTAGGCCCCTCATGCAGTGAAATTATACATACAGGAAAGCCCTACTTATACAGAGGTTAGGTTGCGGGCTACTGCTATAAAATAAAATCGCTCAAAAGGTTTTAAAAAGCCTTTTTTCACTTTCAGTACAGCCTCTTTCCCCACTTACTGACATACTCATTTACCAAAAATCAGAGTTATGACGGGCTGTCCAATGAGTTGGGATTGATGCCCCACTAGACTTGGGTCGTGGAAAACGGCAGTGTGGTGTCTCAGTGTCGGATATCAATTCCTTTTTCAGCCACTAGTACACTAGCTTTCGCAGTCTCCAAGCTACATTTTGTAATTGTTCACCCCATGGTACAAGATAGAGGTAAAAATGCAGCGTACTTGGAAAAAGAAAAAAAAAAAAAGGGAAAATGGGAAGAAGTAAGAAGAAGTTCCTGTAAAGGAGTTAATGGTGTATTTTTCGTTTTTGTTTACATTTTGGTTTTCTCTGTGGCAGCTTAAGAAATGATTACTCAGTGAACAGGATGTTGATGGCAGTAATAATAATGGAAAAAATTTTCACCCACCCGACTTACGACCGAGTTCGGTTGAGAACCGGTCGTAAGTCGGAAATGGCCCGTTTAAATTGAATTTACTACTGAATATCAAAAAAAACATTTTTTTCAATGGCTTTATTTTATTGTTTTTTTTTGGTATTTCATGTTTTACTTTACTTTTTTGCGTTAGTACTGTATTTTATACTGTAAGGTTTGGAAAAAAAACACGTGTACAACACAAATAGTTTTTATTTCCCGGGAAATTTTTATAAAAAACCGGTGTTAAAATCAGTGGCGTAAGCGAGAGGTCGTAAGTGGATGGTAGGTGTAATATAATAATTGTAAAAAAAATCGCCTGGAGTGCTTAAAAAAGTCAGCTACCAAAACCCATTGAAACACAAATTAAGGGAACCTCAGTTTTGTGATTAATTCATTCCAGAAAGTCTGACAAAAACCAAACTGTACAAAAAAGTGAGCAATTTTTCCCCATAAGAAAAATATAAAACCATTAAACCCTTCCAGACCCCAAAGTATTAAAACAATAATTTTTTTTAAAAAATATATATTTCCTTAACAGAAAAAAATTTTTTTCTGCACAATAAACTAATAAAAATTGCATTACCTTTTTGAGGACTTATTGACGAGGGATGAGGGGGGAGGGGGGTGGGGGGGGTGGGGTTTACAATTTTGGAATGGGTCCCCCTTTTTCGTTTTGGGTTATTTGGGGTTTTTTTGGGGGGCCCCGGTGGGGGGGGTTTTCCTGGAAAGGGGGTGGTGGGGATAAAAAGTTTTTGATAGTTAAAAAAAAAAAAATGATGTATAAGTAAAAATGATAGGGAAAAAAAAATAAAAATGATAGTAATAAAAAATAAAAATGATAGTAATAAAAGTAATAATGATGGTATAAAGGTAAAAGAGGTAAAAAAAGAGTAATAATGAAGTAAAAGATTATAAAAATTAATAAGATATTAATAAAAAGTAATTGATGTAATAAAAGTAATAAGATGTTAAAGAGAAAATGTAGTAAAAAAGAGTATAATGATAGTAATAAAAAGTAATAATGATATTTAAAAAAGAGTAATAATGATAGTTATAAAAAGTGAATAATAGATATTAATAAAGCCTGTAATATGATAGTAATAGTTAATAAAGAGTACACTGTTCCGTAATAGAAATAAAGCGTACTCAATGATAGTACTCTTTCTCCTCTACCTCCATGAACATCCAACTACAACCAGCTCTACCAACCTCTACACATCTAGCCACGACCAACCTCGACAACCTCAATAACACCCTCTATCTCCTGTAAATTCCAAATGCACTTCCAGTCTCCAACCCCTCAAAAACTGCAAGAATCGTACCTCCCGTCTTCCAACTATCACAACCATCTTACTGAGCTTCACTACACACATCGACCAATCATCACATCCACTTACCACACCTCTTCCATCATCACTTCCTACTATACCTCCTTCACTGCTCACTCTACCACCTTAACTACCACTATCCTCAACTCTACCCAACTTCTCTACACTACAACCCCTCCATACCACCATCAATACCAAATTGACCACCCTCTACCACTTCACATTACACTACACACACTCTACCACCATCTCCAAATCTCACACCCTCTACACCTATTCACACCTTCTATACCAACTACACCCTCTACCACCATCACACTTCAATACTAACCCCCTCTAACACTTCACTGTCATGTGTGTTCGATAAGTTGGATGGGGTAATAAAAACAATCAAGTAGGCTGGTTTGAGTAAATTTATTTATAAAGGAATATAGCAATTGGGTGGAAGAACCTTCAGCCTCGTCCATGCCTCCTTGCTCTCTATCTCAGTCCTGACCCCCCCTTTCCACCAGTTTTGGACCTAGGCAAGGTGTGCCCGTGTGTTCAAAAAAATGATTTGGTCAGAAGATTAGTGGTATAACAGGGCTGTGGTGTGATAGTATGTAGGGGTGGGTGGGTGGTGGAGGGTAGGCGGTTTAGGGGGTACGGGGTTTAGGCGATAGTAGCGTGTGATCTTTGCTCGCTTATAAGAGATAATAAACTGATATTAATAGTATAAAGAGTAATAATGCGATTTAATAGTAATGAAGAGTAATAATGATATATAATAGTAACTAAAAAAGAGTCAATCAATGATATTAATAGTAATAAAGAGTAATAATGATTATTAATAGAAATGAAGAGTAATAATGATATTATAGGTAATCAAGGAGTAATAATGATATTGGGATAGTAATAAAGAGTAATAATGATAGTAATAAAGAGCTAATAATGCTATGACTAGTAATAAGAATAATATAGATGTAATAGTTATATAATGATATTGTAGATCAGATAATAATGATTTAGTAATAATCGATATGAATAGGTAAGAAAAGAGTAATAAATGATATTAATTTAGTAAATAAAGAATATGAATAGAGTAAAGGTAGTAATGATATGAATAGTAATTAAACGAGTAATAAGATTTTAAAATCAGAAATAATGATAGTAATAAAGAGTAATAATGATAATAATAGTAAATAATGCATAGTAAATAAGAGTAATTATGATAGTAATAAATGATATTTAAACCATAGTAATAATAGATAGTTAATAAAGAGTAATAATGATAGGTATAGTAATAATGATCATTAATATAGTAATAATAGACTAGTAATAAATGATAGTAACATAGTCAATAAATAGTAAAAATGATATTTAAATAGTAATAATAGAGTAATCAATGATTGTGATAAAGCAGTAATAAAGATATCTAATACGTAATAATGATATTAGAATAGTAAATAAAGAAGTAATAATAATAATAATAATAGTAATAAAAGTTAAGAGTAATAATGATATGTAAGTAGTAATAATGATATTAATAAAGAGTATCATAATAAATAGTCAATAAAGAGTAATAATAATAGTAATAAAGAGTAATAATAGATATTAATAGTAATAAAGAGTAATAATGATAGTAAATTAAAGGAGGAATAATGTTATTAAAAGTAATAAAGATAATAATGATATTTCAATAGTAAATAAGGAGTATAATGATAGTAATAAGAGTAATAATGTTATTAATCAGTAATAATTGATATTAATATTAGAGTAAGATAATGAAAGAATTAGTAATAATGATAGTGATAACTGATTATTAATACGTAATAAAGAGTAATAATATAATCTATCGTAATAGTAATTAAAAGAGTATAATGACGATTGAATAGTAATACAAGATAACTAATAATAATAGTAATAAGAAGTAATAATCGATAGTAATAATGACTAGTAATAAAGAGTAATACAATGATGTGAGTAATCAGTTATAATGATAGTTAAATTAGTAGATAAAGAGTAATAATGATAGTAAATAAGGGAGGCAGTAATCCAATGAGCGTAATAGTAATAATGATATTAATTTGTAATAAAGCAGTAATATGATATGTAATAAAGACGTAAATCAATAATAAGTTAATTAAAGAGCTAATAATGCATAGTATAAGGGAGTAATGAATATGCGAGTAATAGTAATAATGATATTAAATAGTAATCAAAGAGAAATAATGATAGCGAATAACGAGTAATAATAGATAGATAATAAGGACAGTATAATAATGAAGATGGAATAGTAATAAATGATATTAATAGTAATAAAGAGGTAATAAATAATAGTAATAACAGAGAGTAATAATGATAGTAATAAGCGAGTATAATGAGTGTATAGTAATAATGATATTAATAGTACTAAAGAAGTTAATAATGGATATTAATAAAGAGTAATAATGATAGACATAAGGATAATAATAGAGTAATAGTAATCATGAACTAACATAGTACTCACCTCGTACTCATGAACGTTACTCCAGCGAAAAACACTGCATCGTAATACAGGGCTACATACCTTACACGCGTAATCGTCATAATCGCTATTCATCAGTCATCAAGTGGAGGTTCTCACTGCTAGTACATAAAAGTAACATATAATAGTCATAAAGGAGTCCATCAAGATCGTCATCGAGAGTCATCTTCGCTACCACTACCACCATCACAACCTCATACCACCCTCTACCACACTCGAACTGTCAACCCTTCTACCACCACCACTCCCCCATCTACACCATCACTACCACCGTCTACCACCATCGCTACACTACAACCATCAACAACCAATACCACAATCTACCACCTTCACTACCACCCTCTACCACCATCACTACCACCGTCTACCACCATCGCTACCACTACCACCATCACAACCACTACCACCCTCTACCACCACCACTACCACCCTCTACCACCATCACTACCACCGTCTACCACCATCGCTACCACTACCACCATCACAACCACTACCACCCTCTACCACCATCACTACCACCCTCTACCACCATCACTACCACCGTCTACCACCATCGCTACCACTACCACCATCACAACCACTACCACCCTCTACCACCATCACTACCACCCTCTACCACCATCACTACCACCGTCTACCACCATCGCTACCACTACCACCATCACAACCACTACCACCCTCTACACCATCACTACCACCTCTACCACCACCACTACCACCCTCTACCACCATCACTACCACCGTCTACCACCATCGCTACCACTACCACCATCACAACCACTACCACCCTCTACCACCATCACTACCACCCTCTACCACCACCACTACCACCCTCTACCACCATCACTACCACCGTCTACCACCATCGCTACCACTACCACCATCACAACCACTACCACCCTCTACCACCATCACTACCACCCTCTACCACCATCACTACCACCGTCTACCACCATCGCTACCACTACCACCATCACAACCACTACCACCCTCTACCACCACCACTACCACCCTCTACCACCATCACTACCACCGTCTACCACCATCGCTACCACTACCACCATCACAACCACTACCACCCTCTACCACCATCACACCCTTACCACCATCCTACCACCCCACCACCATCACTACCACCGTCTACCACCATCGCTACCACTACCACCATCACAGCCACTACCACCATCACTATCACCATCACAACCACTACCACTACCACCCTCTACCACCATCACAACCACTACCACTACCACCCTCTACCACCACCACAACCACTACCACCCTCTACCACCACCACTACCACCCTCTACCACCATCACTACCACCCTCTACCACCATCACTACCACTAACACCATCACAACCACTACCACCCTCTACCACCATCACTACCACCCTCTACCACCATCACTACCACCGTCTACCACCATCGCTACCACTACCACCATCACAACCACTACCACCCTCTACCACCATCACTACCACCCTCTACCACCATCACTACCACCCTCTACCACCACCACTTATATATTTTTCTACAACTTTTTCTTCAATTCTATCATGTTTCTCACATCCTTTACTAAAGAGCTGCCACTAGAAGCTTTCTTGGGGTCCATGGTGGCTTATTTAGCAGTTACAAGCACTAAAAACAATGGAATAAAAAATATATCACATGTATGCATGGAAGCGACCACAACAACTTGTAAACAATGGCACACTGGCTATACATGGTGTCTTGGAGTGGCCGGGCCTGCTCAGGATGCATGGACACGTTCGGGATGAAAGCCCTTAGCCGAGTTTTTTGGCATTGGCTGAGCCAATATTTTGATGCCAAAGAGAGCCGTTAGCCGATGCAGCCTTTAGTCGAGGGTCCACTGTATAAATGACTAATGAAATGGATAAATGAACATTTAACATCACCTTTACCTTTATTGAAGACCCTTGTTGGCGTATGGAAGGCGAGGAGGGGAGAGGGAGGAGGAGAGGTTATTGTTTGGAAGGGGAATCCCTCTCCATAAGGAGGGGGATCCCCTTCTGTACATTTACGAGATTGGCCACGTGTACGCCACCTTGCTATGAGTTTCTTTCTTGATTCTATCGTGTTTCTCGCCTTCATCAAAAGGCTGGCCCTTGGAACTGTCTTTGGCACCAAGGTGGCATATTTAACAGTTGCACTCAATAAACAAGCACAAAAAAAATGGATTACAAAATGTGTTCGGATGAATGTGCAGGGTAATGTTCACAATCAATGAGAAACAAAGCCAGACTGACTCAGAACGTGTGGGATGCTTTGTGTGGGCACGGGCAGGTGGACGCATTTGGTATGGTGCACCACCATCAACTCAACGAAAACTGATCGGATGAACGAAAACTGGGAAATCTGAATGTTATAGAAATCTTGGGAAAAACTTGTACACCAATTGCAAATGAAGTTGCAGCTTCAAGTGTGGCTTCATCCACCTTTGGGTTGAACTCTGCACTATGTTCAGTGAAGCTTGGTTCTTGGTATACTAGATTGGATAATAATGTTATAAAAGGTTAGCATTTTGTTGTGTGATTCATGGCTGATCCAGAGGTGTAGCAGTCATGCAGGTGCATGGTTCTCCAGAGGTACAGCAATCATGCAGGTGCATGGTGCTCCAAAGGTGCAGCAGTCATGCAGGTGCACCAGAGGTGCAGCAGTCATGCAGGTGCACCAGAGGTGCAGCAGTCATGATGGTGCATGGTGCTCCAGAGGTGCAGCAGTCATGAAGCTGTACGGTTTCACTTGCAACTAGTGCACAATTATTTCCTAAGATTTCTAGAAAGTTCAGTTCAGACTTCAGTTATCTGCTGTCAGATATTTCATTGGTCAAAAGTTTGTCCTGGAGTTGCCATTGCTACTTTCCACTCTGACTCTACACCTCGCATTAAGAGGGATACCTGCAAGCTGGTACAGTGCTCTTGATCCAAGTAATGGAGCTATTCTCACCTTCCTAAAATTAAAACCTATTACTTCCAGCCCCTCCCATTCCCCAGACACTACGACCCTCATGAGTTTAACACTTCCTCATGACTATAAAAATAATAATGCTTCACATATATAAGATTGGTACACTCTTGTATCGGTGTGCAGCATGGGTGGTAAATGTTGCAACAAAGAGAAGGCTGGAGAAAGTGTAGATGTCATGTCTGAGGGCAATGTGTGGTGTGAATATTATGCTGAGAATTCATAGCATGGAGATAAGAAGGTGCACAATTACTATAAGTATTATCCAGAGAGCTGAGGAGCGGTTGTTGAGGTGGTTTTCTCAGTAGTAGTACCAGTTCCTAGTAACCAGTTACCAGTAACCAGTGTACCAGTAGATGACTCGCTACCAACCGTCTCTGCGTGAATCACTGACTGTATTCATATTGCTGCTGACCATAGCAGGATTTCAAACACCCCCTCGCCCATAGGCACTCATGGGTTAGTCAGGCTAGGGAGCAGAGAGAGGCAGGACGGCTGTTGGCGCTTTCCCACACTTTCCGTTATATTATACGTACTACCAGCCTACGTGAGTATTCTTACCCTATCCACGTTATCGAAAACCCACATGACAAATGGTGGCACCGGTGTGAGCGTGGATTTAAGGGTATTTCAAGACGTTAGAAGACTGTTTGTGGGGAGGCGGCACGTCAAAGGTGAACCGTCCGCCACCTCCAGCTACTCGCTACCCACACTCCCCTCCACCCTGTGTACTCCAGCCTGCAAGCCTGTTGCAGCCGTTTCAAGCTTCCTGGCTTAGTTCGTGTGCTAATTGCTTCAATCTCCGAGGGGTTGACCCGGATTTTGCAATTAAGCCAGCCAAGCCAGACTATGGAAGTGAACGCTAGTC
Source organism: Cherax quadricarinatus (assembly GCF_026875155.1). Taxonomy (NCBI): domain Eukaryota; kingdom Metazoa; phylum Arthropoda; class Malacostraca; order Decapoda; family Parastacidae; genus Cherax; species Cherax quadricarinatus. Next base: position 11,653 of record NW_026493110.1, read on the forward strand.
AGCCTGCCTCAGCCTACCATCCAGCCTGTCTCCTGTCATCCACCTGCTGGATACACACTTGAAAAGACTTGATGTAGTACTTGGTAAGCTTGAAGAAGCCAATTTAAAGATCAAACTGTCTCAATGTCAATTTTTCAGATCAGAAATCAAGTTTCTTGGTCATGTAGTCACTCCTAGAGGGGTTACGACTGACCAAAGTAAAGTAACTGCAGTACTAAATTTTCCAACTCCCAAAACTGCTGATGCCATAAGATCCTTTGTGGGCTTAGCAGGTTTTTATAGATCTTTCATTGCCAATTTTTCTTCCATAGCTGCTCCTCTAACTGAGTTGCTTAAGAAAGATGCTCCTTTTGTTTGGACCTTCCGTCAAGAAAGAGCATTCCAAACTCTAAAAGAAAAGCTAACATCTGCTCCAATTTTGAAATTTCCAGATTTTTCTAAGCCCTTCTATCTGACAATTGATTCTAGTTCTATTGGCATAGGTGCCGTACTAGCTCAGAAGACCGATGGCAAGTACAACGCAGTTGCATTTGCTAGCCGAGTCCTTACAAAGGCTGAACGTAATTATACAGTAACTGAGCAAGAAGCTTTAGCAATAGTATGGTCTTTAAAGCACTTCCGAGACATTATTTATCAGTACTCTGTTCATGTCTTGACAGACCATGCTCCACTGATACCTTTATTCCAGAACAAACAACCTACTGGAAGGTTAGCCAGATGGACCTTGACTATCCAAGAGTTCAATCCCACCTTTGAACACTTACCTGGCAAGTCAAATGTAGTCGCAGATGCCTTATCGCGACATGTTAGTCTAGTAACTGCAGACCCTCCATTTAGTGCTGAAGATGTAAAGAATGCTCAACGAACAGATCCCATGTGGTCTGGTGTGATTCGATTCCTGCTCCAGGAAGATCTTATTCTGACTGTGAAGCCACCAGCACCCATCAGTGACTTTGTCATGAACCAAGAATTACTGTATCGAACAGCCGAGTTGGGTACTCCTAGCAGAAGAGTTTACCAGTTAGTAATTCCACAGTCACTAGTGAATGTAGCCTTACAGCTAGTTCACGAAGTACCAGGTGTTGCGCACCCTGGTATTGATCGTTCAGTAAAACAAGCCAGATTGAAATACTTTTGGCCTCGTATGGCAACTGATATTTCTGAGTATGTTAAGAAATGTCTGCATGTAACATAAAGGTAATGGTAATGGTCCTAATCCAATCCAGGTGTATCCAACTACTAGCGAACCGTGGGAAAGAGTTGCGCTAGATTTGTTAACTAATTTCCAATGTTCCCTCCAGGGCAACAAACATCTATGTGTTATGGTAGACCATTTCACCAGATATTGTGAGTTAGTTCCTATTGCAGATAAGACTGCCGAGACAGTAGCTAAAGCATTTAAAGAACACATTATCTGCAGGCATACCACCCCTAAGTCCCTAGTAACAGATAATGGAGGTGAATTCTGTAATGAGATTCTTGAAAATTTGTGCACCTTGTACAAGATCTCTAAATCCACCATTGTTCCTCATCATCCTGCCAGCAATGGGTTAGCGGAACGAACCAATAAGAAAGTACTTGATGTCTTGAGAGCCACTATCAATCCCAACAGTGAAACTTGGGATGAAGTTATACCTGATGTGCAGTGTGCTATAAATTCTGCTTACAATGTTTCTATAGGTGACACTCCACATTATGCATTGTATGGTGTAGATAAAAGTTTGCCTTATGAGTTGCTATATTCTAATCCGAAACCAAATTACAACCCTGATGATTTCATAGCAACTCGTACCAGCTTAGCTCAAAGTGTTTTTAGAAGAATCCGTGAAACACTTCATAAATCAACAGCAGAATTTACAAGTCGCAAACACTCGAGAAAAGCCATCGAAAATCAAAGTAGGTTCGAGAGTTATGCTGAGTAACTTTAACAAAACGTCGGCAATGCCAAAGCTTGATCAAAAGTTTGTTGGTCCTTATCGAGTAGTTGAACATATCACTGGTAATAAGTACAGTGGACCCCCGGTTAACGATATTTTTTCACTCCAGAAGTATGTTCAGGTGCCAGTACTGACCGAATTTGTTCCCATAAGAAATATTGTGAAGTAGATTAGTCCATTTCAGACCCCCAAACATACACGTACAAACGCACTTACATAAATACACTTACATAATTGGTCGCATTCGGAGGTAATCGTTATGCGGGGGTCCACTGTATAAGGTTAGAGAAATTAGTACTGGTCAGTATAAAGAATCGCATTTAGATCATATGAAGTTAGTATGTGATGATAATGATGTTCCAACCCAGACTAATGTGACAGACTCTGACAATCCTCCTGATCCTGTACTCTCTACCTCTGATACTCAGTCAGATGATCAACCTGAATGTCGTTATTCCCTACGTACACGACAGGTATTGAGAAATCCTCAAGTATCATTTGTAACTACCAATTCAGATTTGCCTCAAATACAGCATGAGTTAGCCAGTGTTACAGAGTTTGATCCTCCCAGAGATGACACCCATTCTGCATATGTCTCACCTACAGAGTTGGGTTAAATGTAAATAACCTGTTTTAGATGAATAATTACCTGTATAGATGAATAATTATTCAAGAATTTTTTTTATCATT
>NW_026493116.1:0-14407 GCF_026875155.1 Cherax quadricarinatus
TGGAACAGTCTACCTAGTTGGTTATTGAGGCTAGGACTTTGGGTAGTTTCAAATTTAGGTTGGATAAATACATGCGTGGGATGGGTTGGATTTGAGTGGGACTTGCACATCAGAGCTTATTTCTTGGTAGTAATGAAAATGGGTAAACAAATGTTTGTTTAGTGGGATGATATTGGTAAGGACCTGCCTAGTATAGGCCAACAGGCCCTGCTGCGTGTTCCTTCCTCCTTTCTTATTTTCTTATGTTCTTATGTCCTCTCCCTGGTCAGTGGTTTCCAGCCTTCCCCCTTCCCTGAAATCTCAAAACTATTTTTAAGCCCATATCTTTCAGCTAGGCTCTTGTAGTTTTTCCGTCTGTCACGTCCAGAAAGATTTCCTCGTCAGGAGAGCTGGCCCCGTGCTAGGGCCATGCTCGTTTGATTTCTCCTCAAGATCCTCAGCATGTTGCTAGGGGACGTCTAGGTGTTGTCTGTTCAGAAGGGTTTTTTGTCATAAAACACTACTCTGAGCCAACAACAGAAAGGCTTTTTCAAAAATTTTGTCCAGTTAAAATATTAGACGACGCAAGAAATATCAAATATACAAGTACAGGTTAACACATATACTAGTACAACACATAAATAATATAAGTTATCCTGGGTAGTATTTCTTTCCTTCTCTAGTTAGTGCTTCTCACTCAGTGTTGTCAAAACTCTTCCGCAGTCCTTCTGTGCCCGGGAAGTTGAAGTGCCGATGCAACAGAAAGAAATCTGGATCGTTTGTTCGTTATCCTAGGTAATTTCTTTCCTTTTCTCCTTCTAAAGAAATCTTACTGCAACAGGGCACCGTACATCTACTGCGTCGGGAAAAAGGTTAAAGGTTTTTGGTAGGAAGTGCCGAAAATGTCAATAGATGAGATCAAGTTTTGCTCGTTGGTATCTGAATGTTGGGTTCCAGTGTAGTGTTCCTTCGACCCAACTACCCTCTCGTCTCGCTCAAGTTTTCAGGACCTGCCTTCGTTGTGGTCCACTCAAACTCGTAGTTAGGTAGGGTTTCCTCTAGTGTTCTCTGTCCTCAATCTCACGGTCTTGGGATTCTAGCCTTCGTCAGTCCATCCTGTAGGGACATACTCCTTTCCCAAGCTATCATCGTTTATCTTCTGGGAGTAATCCATCCATTATGCCATCGAATTCTTCTCGTATCCACGTCCAGAGATCATTTATTGACTTTTCTAAGTCCTGGGGCCCAGGACCTTGAAGAATCGATGTCAGGATCAATCTGTCATCGCCCTTGTCGTTGTGTAGTTTGTAGAAGTTGGTCTCTATCTCGTGTCGTACTTCTCCTGTAGTGGGAGAATCTCCCTTGGTGACCTGTTTCCTACTGTAGTCTCTGTCGGAATCCTGTACTATTTCCTGCCATTATTTCTGCTTGAGTTTATCGTTGTTTTTTGTAATTGCTCTTGTGAGGTTTTGTTTCTGTTGTTTTACGCGTAGTATTTCTTTCCTTGTTCTGTGTTTGTCTGGCCTCCTTTCCTTCCTTTGGGTCTGAGCCTTATTGTTCGGACCCTTCTTCGGAGGGGATCAGCTTAGTAAACCCTGTCTAGCAGAGTCCCTTCAGAGTTTTAGCAATGGAGTTCAAATCCGCTTGTTCCCGGGGTGCCCCTGAAAAGGCCCCCCCTGGCGGAGTCTCCTTCATTTTCATTCGCCAGAGGCTCCCCTTTCTCCTCTGTCCTCTTCGCCTTTGGGGGGTGTATTCCAAGACAGGTTGTGAATCGGGGAGCTTACTTTTTTCGGTATTCTGGTGAAGCATGTGCGTGGGCAAAACTATATCTTTAGTTTTTACCTCTTCCCCGAATTCCTTCAAAAACTAGAGAGCCCAGAGCCTTAAGTTTTTTTCCGACTGTGTGTTTCCGAGCAATTGGCAAGTCCAGGGCTTGGTGGCATGCCAGAATGTTTTAATGTTTTCCTGGTCCTCTTTCTTCTAAGGACTCCCTGAGCCATGCTGGGTAGTCCACATGTGCTGGTAGGGACAGTACGCCGTATGGGGCTTCTGGCCCTTTCCGGATATCACAACCTGCCTTGTGGCCAGTCTTCGAAGTATTGAATTTCTGTTGTTAAAGAAGTCTAGTTCCCTTTAAAATTTTCGAATGTTTCAGTAGCCCCCTGGTTTCCCTGCTATTCATACTCTAAGAGGCCTGTCTTTTAACAGAGAAGGCCGGAATAAGGTCTTCAATTTTTTCAATCAGAGAACCTTAGTATATTGTTGCTTCCTGAAGGGGAGGCCTGAGGACCCCCTCCCCCTGGGTTAGGTGGGCCAGCGAGAGCCCAGGCCCCTTTGAAATACTTCTCAGGGTCCCGGATCTGCTGGTCGAAGTCCAACCTTGGGCCCCGTTGTCGTCCCTTCAACTGCTGCTGTAGTGATCCGTCAGTAGAGATATAGGTTTTCCCGTTAGGTCCTCCCTTTTCAGTGGTTTCCCCAGCCTTACGCCCCCTTCCAGGAATCTCAAAAACCATTTTTATAAGCCCATTCGTTCAGCTAGGCTCTTGTAGGTTTCGTCTGGTCACGTCCAGAAAGATTTCCTCGCAGGAGTAGCTGCCCCCCGTGCTAGGCCAGCAAGTGATTTCTCTCAAGATCCTCTGGCATGTTGCTAGGGGACGTCTTAGGTGTTGTCTGTTCAAAGGGTTGGGTCATAAACCCTACTCTGAGCACAAACCAACAGAAAAGGGCTTTTCAAAAATTAGTCCAGTTTACATATTAAGACTAACGCAAGACATAACAAATATACAAGAACAACACATATACAAGTAACAACACATAAATAATTTATAAGGTTATACCTGTGGAGTATTTCTTTTCTCTCTAGGTACTGCTTTCTCACTCAGTTGTTGTCAAAACTCTCCGTCAGTCCTTCTGTGCCCTGAAGTTTGAAGTGCGGATGCAACAGAAAGAAAATCTGGATCGTTTGTCCGGTTATCCTATTAATTTCACCAGCTTCTGAAGAAATCTTACTGCAAACAGGGCATCTGTATCATCTACTACTGCAAATCCGGAAAAGGTTAAGGTTTAGGTAGTGAAGTTGCCGAAAACGTCAATATATAGACAAGTTGCTCGTTGGTATCAACTGGTTGGGTCCAGTGTATGTTCCTTTCGACCCCTACCCTCTCGGCACGCTCAGAGTTTTCAGGACCTGCCATTCTTTGTTGTCCACGACAAACTCGTAGTTAGGTAGGGTTTTTCTCTAGTTCTCTTGTCGCTCAATCTTCATTGGTCTTGGGATTTCTGCCTCGTCAGTCCTCCTTTAGGGACATATCCCTTTCCCAAGCTTATCATCGTGGATCTTCTGGAAGTAATCTCATCCATGATGCCGTCCCATCGAAATCTTCCTCGTATCCACGTCCAGGATCATTTTTATTTCGTTTTCTAAGTCCTGGGGCCCAGGACCTTTCTGAAGATCGATGTCAGGATCAATCAGTCATCCCCTTTCGTTGTGTAGTTTGTAGAAGTGGCTTATCTCGCGTGTCTGTAGCTTCTCCTGTAGGGGAGATCTGCCCCTTTGGTGACCTGTTCCTACTGTAGATCTCTGTCGGAATTCCTGTAATAATTTTCCTCCATTATTTCTCTGGTAGTTATCGTTGTTTTTGAGTAATTGCTCTTGTAGTTGTTTCCTGTTGCTACCAAGTAGTAATTTTCTTTCCTTGTTCGTGTTTTTCTGGCCTCCTTTCCTTCTGATGGTCGAACCTTATTGTTCGGACCCCTTCTTCGGAGGGGATTCCAGCTTAGTAACCCAGTCTAGCAGAGTCTTCCAAGTTTTTAGCAATGAGTTCAAATCCGCTTGTTTCCCCGGGGGTGCCCCTGGAGCTGGCGGAGTCTCTTCCACTCTGGGCAGGACCTTGTCTCAGGTCCATTGGTGTCTCTTCTACCCCCAGGATCTCTTGCCATGTGTTTACTATCTTCGCCAGAGGCTGCCTCCCTTTCTCCTCTGTCCCCTTCTTCGCCTGGTGTATCCAAGACAGGTTGTGATTCTGGGAGCTTTCTTTTTCGGTATTCGTGAAGGACAAGGCGTGGCAACTAATATCGTTTAGTTTTACCTCTTCCCCCGAATTCTTCAAAAACAGAGAGCCCAGAGCCTTAAGTTTTTCGACTGTGTGTTTCCGAGGCAATGGTAAGTCCCAGGGCTTGGGTGGCTGCCAGATGTTTGTAAATGTTTTCTGGTCCTCAGCTTTCTAAGGTCTCCCTGAGCCAGGCTGGGTAGGTCCACATGTGCTGGTAGGGACATTCCCTGCGAGGTCCCGTAATGGTCTTCTGGCCCATTCCGCGGAATCACACCTGCCTGGTGGCAGTCTTCGAAGTATTGAATTCCTGTTGTTACAGAAGTCTAGTTCCCTGTATATTTTCGAATTCAGTAGCCGCCCAGTTTTCCCTGCTATTCAATACTCTAAGAGGCCTGTCCCTTTAACAGAGAAGGCCGGAATAAGGGTCTCATATTTTCAATCAGAGAAACTTGAGTAGTATTGTTGCTTCTTAAGGGAGGTCCTGCAGGACCCCCTCCACCCTGGTGTAGGAAAGTAGCGAGAGCCAGGCCCCCTTTGAATACTTCTCAGGTCCCGGATCTGCTTGGTCGAAGTCCATCCTTGCGTTGTCGTCCTTCATCTGCTGCGTAGGATCCGTCAGTATAGATATAGGTTTGCCTGTTAGGTTCCTCCTGTTAGAAGGTTTCCAGCCTTCCCCCCTTCCTGAAATCTCAAATCCTATTTTATAAGCCCATAATCTTTCCAGCTTGGCTCTTGTAGGTTTCGTCTTGACGTCCAGAAAGATTTTCCTCGTCAGAGAGCTTGCCGCCCCCCGTGCTAGGGACCAGGCTCGTTGTTCTCACAAGATCCTCTGCATGTTGCTAGGGACGTCTTAGGTGTTGGTCCGTTCAGAAGGGTTGTGGGGTCATAAAACCCTACTCTGAGCACAACAAACAGAAAAGGCTTTTCAAAAATTTGTCCAGTTTACATTATGAGCTACGCAAGAAATAACAAATATGCAAGTACAACACATATACAAGTACAACACATAAATAATTATAAGGTAATCCTGGGTATATTTCTTTCCTTCTCTAGGTTAACTGCTCTCACACAGTGCTTGTCAAAACTCTCCGTCAGTCCTTCTGTGCCCTGCCCGGGAAGTTGAAGTGCCGATGCAACAAAAGAAATCTGGACGTTTGTCGGTTAATCAAGGTAATTCTCCACTTCTGAAGAATCTTACTGCAAGCATGGGCACCTGTAGCAAACTACTGCGTCCGGGAAAAAGTGTAGGTTTTGGTAGAAGTGCCGAAAACGTCAATAGATGGAGACAAGTTTGCTCGTTGTATCCGACTGTTGGGTCCCAGTGTTAGTGGTTCCTTCGACCCACTACCCTGCTCCGGCCGCCTCAGAGTTTTCAGGACCTTCCTCGTTGTTGTCCACATCAAACTCGATGTTAGGTAGGGAATTTCTCTAGTTTTCTTCTGTCCCTCAATCTCATGGGGTCTTGGAAATTCCAGCCTTCGTCAGTCCATCCTGTGGGAACCTATCCCTTTCGCCAGCTATCAGTCTTGGAATCGTCTGTGGAAGTAATCCTTCCATGATGCCTCATCGAATTCAATCTCGTATCCACGTCCCAGAATCATTTCTTGCTTTTCTAATCCTGGCCCCCCCAGGACTCTGTCGAAGATCGGATGTCAGGATCAATCTGTCATCCCCTTCTTCTGTTGGTGTAGTTTGTAGAAGTTAGGCTTCTATCTCGTGTCTGTAGCTTCTCTTGTAGTGGGGAATCTGTCTCTTCTCTTGGTGACCTGTTCCTACTGTAGTCTCTGTCGGTAATTCTGTAATAATTTCCTCCCATTTTTCTCTGGTAGTTATCGTTGTTTTTTGTAATTGCTCTTGTAGTTGTTTCTGTTGCTACCGTAGTATTCTTTCCTTGTTTTCTGTGTTTGTCTGGCCTCCTTTCCTTCTGTTGGGGTCGAGCCTTATTGTTCGGACCCTTCTTCGAGGTGATTCCAGCTTAGTAAACCTGTCTAGCAGAGTCTTCAGAGTTTTAGCAATGGAGTTCAAATCCGCTTGTTCCGGGGGTGCCCCTGGAGCTGGCGGAGTGCACTTCCACTGCTGGTGGCCAGGACTTTTTCGGTCATAGGTGTCACTACTACCCCACCCCCAGGGATCATCTTGCCAGTGTTTACTATCTTCCCTAGAGGCTCCCTCTTTCTTCTCCTCTGTCCTCTTCGCCTTGTGTTGTATTCCAAGACAGGTTTGATTCTGGAGCTTTCTTTTTTCTCGGTATTTCTTGTGAAGGACAGGGCGTGTCAACTAATCTTTAGTTACCACTTCCCCGAATTACTTCAAAAACTAAGAGCCCAGAGCCTTAAGTTTTATCGACTGTGTGGTTCCCGAGCCAATGGTAATCAGGGCTGGGTGCTGCCAGATGTTTGTAATGTTTTCTGGTCTCTGCTTGCTAAGGTTCGCCCCTGAGCCAGGGCTGGTGTAGTCCACATTTGCTGGTAGGGACAGTACCGTATGGGCTTCTGGCCCATTTCCGTCGTAATCACACCTGCTTGTGGCAAGGTCTTCGAAGTAATGAATTCTGTGTTATAGAACTCTAGATCCCTGTATAATTTTCGAATTCAGGTAGCCGCCCTGGTCTCCCTGCTATTCAATACCTAAGAGGCTGTCCATTAACAGAGAAGGCCGGAATAAGGTCCTTTCAATTTTTTTCAATCCAAGAAACCTTAGTAGTATTGTTGCTTCTGGAAGGGCAAAGGTCCTGCAGGACCCCCTCCCCCTTGGTAGGTTGGAGCAGCGAGAGCCCAGGCCTCCCTTTGAAATACTTCCTCAGGGTCCCGGAACTGCTTGTCGAAGTCCATCCTTGGCTTGTCGTCCCTTCAAATCTGCTGCAAGTAGTGATCCGTCAGTAGAGATTATAGGTTTGCCTGTTAGGTCCTCCCTGTTCAGTGGATTCCCCATCCTTCCCCTTCCTGGAAAGCTCAAAAAACCAATTAATTTTTTTTAAGCCCATATCTTCAGCTAGGCTCTTGTAGGTTTCGTCTGTCACGTCCAGAAAGATTTCCTCGTCAGAGGAGCTGCCCCCGTGCTAGGGCCAGGGCTCGTTGATTCTCTCAAGAATCCTCTGCATGTGCCCCCCCCTTAGGGGACGTCTTAGTGTTGTCTGTTCAGAAGGTTTGGGTCAAAAAACCCTAACTCTGAGCACAACAACAGAAAAGGCTTTTTCAAAATTTGTCCATTTACATATGAGACTACGCAAGAAATAACCAAATATACAAGTACCACACATCTACAAGTACAACACATAAATACTATAAGGTTAACTCTGGGTAGTATTTTCTTTTCTTCTATCTAGGTACTGCTTCTCACTCATGTTGTCAAAACTCTCGTCAGTCCTTCTAGTGCCCGGAGTGGAAGTGCCGGATGCAACAGAAACAAATCTGGATCGTTTGTCGGTTATCCTAGGTAATTTCTCCAGCTTCTGAAGATATCTTACTGCAACAGGGCATCCTGTAGCATCTACTGCGTCCGGGAAAAAGGTAGGGTTATGGTAGGAAAGTGCCGAAAACGTCAATCGATAGACAATTTGCACGTTGGTAATCAGACTGTTGGGTCCAGTGTAGTGTTCCTTCGGACCCTCTTACCCTCTCGGCCTCGCTCAGAGTTTTCAGGACCTTCTTCGTTGTTGTCCACTCAAACACGTAGGTTAGGTAGGGTTTTCTCTAGTTTCTTCTGTCTCAATCTCACTGGGTCTTGGGAATTCTGCCTTTCGTCCAGTTCCAACCTGTAGGACATATCCCTATCCCAAGCTATCAACGGTGGATCACAGGGAAGTAATCCATCCATGATGCCTCAGCGAATTCTTCTCGTACCACGTCCAGAGATCATTTATTTCTTTTCTAAGTCCTGGGGCCCCCCAGACCTGGACGAAGATCGATGTCAGGATCATCTGTCATCTCCCCTTATCCGTTGTTAGTTTTGTAGAAGTTTAGGCTCTATCTCTGTCTGTACTTTCTCCTGTAGTGGGAGATCTGTCCCTTGGTGACCTGTTCTACTGTAGTCACTGTCGGAATTCCTGTAATAATTTCCTCCATTATTTCTCTGGTAGTTTATCGTTGTTTTTGTAATTGCTCTTGTAGTTGTTTTCTTGTTGCTACCGTAGTAATTTCTTTCCTTGTTCTGTGTTGTGTTGGCCTCCTTTCCTTCTGTTGGGTCGAGCCCTTATTGTTCGGACCCTCTTCGGAGGGGATTCTCAGCTTAGTAACCCTGTCTAGCAGGAGTCTTCAAGTTTGCGACAATGGAGTTCAAACCGCTTGTTCCCGGGGGTTGTCCCTGGAGCTGGCGTGAGTCTCTTTTTTCACTGCTGGGGCAGGACCTTGTTCGGTCATTGGTGTCTCTTCTACCCCCAGGATCTGCAATATAAACACAAATGCGTATAAAGTGATCCTCTATTACTACGTTTCGCCCACACAGTGGCTTTTTTTTTTTCCAGTCACAAACCTGGGTGGAAGGAACGCGAGTATTTATAGTCCGGCATGGAGGTAGTTGAAGAATGCTGCATCTGATATGTACCGAGTTTGGGTTGTGAGTCCAAAAACTTGGGTAGCTTGGAAAGGAGACTGGACAAGTTTGTGAGCAAGACTTTCATCTACAGTGTTCTAAGTGGGATAGCGATGAAGAAGTTTCTTGGCAAGTGGTTTACAGCTATGTTATAAAGCCACTTTTCTGGTTGAAGTTGTCGGATATAGAAATAATGATGATTCCATGATTCTTTCGGTATTGGGTGTTGTCTTACTGTGGTGATAAGTCTTTGAGTTTCTGTAGTTTTATCAAGTGGTTTTGTGAATTAGGTGTTGTACGCCAGTTCATTCCTTGTGTCGAGTCAGACCTGCTTGCGTATTGGTGTTCTAAAAAACGTGTTTGGGGTCCCTTGATTTTTTGCCCACGTTTTTTTGCAGTCTTAAAAAGGGATTAGTTACCCTGAGAGGATGGAGGCTTGTCTGCCACTACTGGGATGTCCTTGATGGTCGTGGTTTTTGGAGGAGATATTGGAAAGATTTTTTGGGAAAAATTTGGGAAAAATTTTGGCAATGGAGTTGGGGGGAAGGGATGTACTCTTGGCAGTTCTTTCTGGGTGTTTGAAAATGTTTTGTGCTCCCGTCTGCGTCCTGCGAATGCGAGGTAGTGGGGTTTGGAAAAAACTGTTCAAAATTTTAGGCATTCTTTCCCCAAGGAACTCGTTGCTGAGATTCTGAGTGCACGCAGGGAAAAAGCCTTTAAAATTTAACCACTTTGGGTTTTGGGGTGGTGGAGTAGAAGTGGGGAAATCGTTTTGGGGGGTGGGTTTTCGATAGACTTTAAAAGAAGTTCGGGTGGTTTGAGGTAGAACATCAAGGGAAAAGGAAAATTTGTCGACCTCTTTTTCAAAAGGAACTGGATGAGGCTCGACCTGGTTTAGCTTGTCTTGGGAACTTGAACGTTGAAGCGTTTAGGGGTTATAGGGGGAAAAGTCGCAAAATAACGAGCCAGGGGACAAAAAGGAATAATGGTGGGAAAAAACCCTTGGCTTCTAGATGTTCCATGTAAGGGTTTGTAGGGGCTGCACTGAGTGGCGAACCCATGGGTAGTCCAAAAATCTGCTGAAAGAGGTGATTTTCAAAAGAGAAACACGTAAAGTCAACACATAGTTCAACCAGGTCGATGAAGTCGTGGCTGGAATGGGAAGATCAAGTGAATGGGCAATTTTCTTGCGCAAGAGATCGATGGCCTTGTTTAGTAGGTACTTTAGTGAATGGAAGTCACGTAAAGGGCTGGAAAGCTTCTTGTTCCTGATGTTGATGTTGCGAATGCGTTTGAGAAGATCCCTGAGTGTTTGAGATGTGCTGGACTGATAGTGCCCAAGAGCTTCTTCCTGCGTGCACTCAGAATCTGCAGCAACGAGTTCCTTGAGGAAGAATGCACTATAATTGAACAGGTATTTTCCAAACTCCACTATCCTTGTCACTTCATCAGAGACTGCAGACGGCGAGCACTAAACATCTTCAACACACCCAGAGAAGACACTGCCGAGAAGAGATACATAGTCCTTCCCACCACTCCATTGCCAAACATGTTTCCAACATCTTTGCCAAAACATCTTTCCCAAGTATCTACCTCCACAACCCGACCATCAAGGACATCACCATAGTAGGCAGGACAAGCCTCCATCCTCTGCGGGGTATACATATCCCTTGTAATGACTGCAACAAGTTATACGTGGGCGAAACATCAAGGGGCTCCAAACACTATTTCAGAACACCAATACGCAAGCAGGTCTGACGACACAAGGAATGCCTGGGTACAACACCGTAATTCACACAACCACTTGATAAACTACAGAAACTCAAGACTTATCGCCACAGAAGACAACACCCAATACCGAAGAATCCTGGAATCATTACTTTTTTCTATATCCGACAACTTCAACCAGAATAGTGGCTTCTATAACATAGCTGAACCACTTGCCAAGAAACTTCTTCATCGCTAATTTCCCCCATAAGAAAAATGTAGAAGGTCTGCTCACAAACTTGTCCAGTCTCCTTTCCAAGCTACCAAGTTTTTTTGAAATCTACAACCCCAACTCGTACATCATCAGATGCAGCATTCTTCACCTGACCTCAGCCGGACTATAAATATCGCGTTCCTTCCCCCCGGTGTTCTGTTTGGGGACTTGAAAAGCCCACTGTGTGGGCGAAACGTAGTCAATAAAGGTTCAAAATTAAAACTGCTTTTTGTGTTTATATTGCCATTGTGTCGGTTTTTTTATACCTTTTTATTTCCCCCCCCGGGAAATCTCTTGCCAGGTGTTTATATTTTTGGGCGGGAGGCCCCCCCTTTCTCCTCTTTTCCTCTTCCCCCTTGGTGTATTCCAAGAAGGTTTGATTTGGGAGTTTCTTTTTTGGGGTATTTCTGGTGAAGGACGGGGGCGGGGGGGCAATTATCTTTAGTTACCTTTCCCCCGAATTCTTTCAAAAACTAGAGAGCCCAGACCCTTTAAAGTTTTTCGCTGTGTGTTCCGAGGCAATGGAAAGCCCGGGGGCTTGGGTGGCGGGCCCAAAATGTTTGTAATTTTTTTGGGTCTCTGTTCAAAGGGGTCCCCCTGAGCCAGGCTGGGTAGTCCACATGTGCTGGTGGGGACAGTACCCTTTGGGGTTTTCGGGCCCCATTTGGAACCCACACCTCCCTTGTGGCAGCTTCGAAGTATTGAATTCTGTTGTTAAAAAAAGGTCTAGTTCCCTGTAAAATTTTCGGAATTTCCCAGTGGGCCCCCCCGGGTTTTTCCCTGCTATTAAAATACTCTAAGGGGCCCTTTGTCTTTAACAGGGGAAAGGGCCGGAATAAGGTTTTTAAATTTTTTTCAATGGGAAAAACCTTAGTAGTATTGTTGTTCTGAAGGGGAGGTCCTGAGTCCCCCCTCCCCCAGGGGTTTGGTGGGCAGCGAGGGGCCCAGGCCCCTTGAAATACTTTTTCAGGGGTCCCGGATTTTGTTTGGGTTTGAAGTCCATCCTTGCGTTTTCCTTATTTTGTGCTGTAGGACCCGTCATTTGAGTTTATAGGTTTCCCTGTTGGGTCCCCCCCTGTTCAGGGGTTTCCAGCCTTCCCCCTTCCTGGAAATCTAAAAACCATTTTTAAGCCCATATCTTCAGCTAGGTCTTTTGGTTTCGTCTGTCAGTCCTAAAAAGTTTTCCCTGTCAGGAGGAGCGGGCCCCCGTGTTTGGGGCCAGGCTCGTTGATTTTCCAAAGTTTCCTTGAATGTTGTGGGGGAGTCTTGGGTTTGTTGTCTGTTCAGAATTTTTTGGGTCTTTAAAAACCCTACTCTGGCAAAAACAACAAAAAAAGGCTTTTCAAAAATTTGTCCAGTTTAATTTTGAGCCCCTACGCAAGAAATAAAAAATAAAACAATTTACAACAAATATAAAAGTAAAAACACTTTAAATAATAAAAGGGTTATCCGGGGTAGTTTTTCTTTCTTTTAGGTTATCCCTTAAAAATCATTTTTTTGTCAAAACTCTCCGTCAGTCCTTCTGTCCCCGGGGGAATTTTAAAAGTGCCGGATGCAACAAAAAGAAATCTGGATCGTTTGTCGGTTATCCTAGGTAATTTCTCCAGCTTCGGGAAAAAAATTCTTACTAAAACAGGGCTTTCCGTAGCATCTACTGCGTCCGGGGAAAAAAGGGTTTGGTTTTGGTAGGAAAGTGCCCAAAAAGTAATAGATGAGACAAGTTGTGTTTGGGATCGGGCTGTTGGGTCCAGTGTGTGTTCCTTCGACCACTACCCTCTCGGCTTCCCCTCGAGTTTTCAGGACCTGCCTTCGTTGTTGTCATCAAAAATCGTAGGTTAGGTAGGGGTTTTTCTTGTTTCCCTTTTGTCCCCCAAACTCATGGTCTTGGGGGAAATTTTGCCTTCGTCAGTCCATTTTTTAGGGGGCATATCCCCTTTTCCCCAAACTATTTATCGGTGGGGTCTTTTGGGAAGTAATCCAACCAGAAAGCCCCCATCGAATTCTTCTCGTATCCCCGTCCCGAGATCCCTTTTTTCTTTTCTAAGTCCTGGGGCCCCCCCCGGGGCCTGTCGAAGATCGATGTCAGGTCAATTGTCATTCCCCCTTTTCCCTTGTGTAGTTTGGGAGAAGTTGGGCTCCCATCTCGTGGGCTGTAGTTCCCCCTGTAGTGGGGAGATCTGTTTCCCCTTTGGTTTACCTGTTCCTAATGGGAGTCTCTTTTGGAATTCCTGTAATAATTTTTCCCCCATTATTTCTCTGGTAAATTTTTTGTTTTTTTGTAATTGTCTTGTAAATTGGGAATTTAAAAAAAAAAAAATGCAGTTTAATGTGATCCTTTTTTGGGTTTCGTTTCGCCCACACAGGGGCTTTTTTAAATCACAAACAGAACTTTCCTGGGGTGGAAGGAACGCGGTATTTATAGTCCGGTGAGGCCCCCGGGGAAGAAAGCTGCATTTGATGATGTACCGAGTGGGGTTATAGAGGGCTAAAAAAATTGGGGGAGCTTTTGGAAAGGGGGAAATTTGGGTAAAGGGTTTTTGAGCAGACCTTCTTTAATGTTTTTTATGTGGGATAAACGATGAAGGAAATTTTTTTTGGCAAGGGTTCAGGGTATGTTTAGAAGCCACTATTCTGGTTGGGAATTGTCGGATATTGAAAGGGGTGATGATTCCCGGATTCTTTGGTTTTTGGGGTGTTTTCTTCTGTGGCGATAAGTCTTGGTTTCGGGAGTTTATCAAGTGGTTTTGTGAATTACGGTGTTGTTCGCAGGCATTCCTTGTGTCGTCAGCCCTGCTTGCGTATTGGTGTTCTGAAATACGTGTTTGGAGGTCCCTTGATGTTTCGCCCACGTATAACTTGTTGCAGTCATTACAAGGGATTATGTATACCCCTGCAGAGGATGGAGGCTTGTCCTGCCTACTACTGGTGATGTCCTTGATGGTCGTGGTTGTGGAGGTAGATACTTGGAATGATGTTTTGGCAAAAAAAGTTGGAAACATGTTTGGCAATGGAGTTGGTGGGAAGGACTATGTATCTCTTCTCGGCAGTGTCTTCTCTGGGTGTGTTGAAGATGTTTAACGCTCGCCCTCTGCAGTCTCTGATGAAGTGACGAGGATAGTGGAGTTTAGAAAATATTTGTTCAATTATAGTGCATTCTTCCTCAAGGAACTCGTTGCTGCAGATTCTGAGTGCACGCAGGAAGAAGCCTATAATTACACCACGTTTGGTTTTGGGTGTCGTGGTGAGAGTAGAAGTGGAGAAGATCGTTTTTGTTGGTGGGTTTTCGATAGACTTTAAAACGAAGTTCGTGGTCAGATTTGCAGAGCAGGACATCAAGGAAAGGAAAGAGTGTTGTCGACTTCTTCTTCAAGTGTGAACTGGATTGAAGGCTCGACCTGGTTGAGCTTGTCTTGGAGAGCTTGAACGTTGAAGCGTTTAGGAGTTATGAGGAGAATGTCGTCAACATAACGGAGCCAGGTGACAGACGAAGGAATAATGGTGGAGAAACGTTCGGCTTCTAGATGTTCCATGTATAGGTTCGCCAGGACTGCACTGAGTGGCGAACCCATGGGTAGTTCCAAAAGTCTGCTGAAAGAGGTGATTTTCGAAAGAGAAACACGTGAAGCCAACACATAGTTCAACAAGGTCGATGAAATCGCTGGCTGGAATGGGAAGATCAAGTGAATCGTCAATTTTTCTGCGCAAGAGATCGATGGCTTGTGTAGTAGGTACTTTGGTGAATAGGGAAGTCACCTCAAGGCTGGAAAGTTTCTTGTTCCTGATGTTGATGTTGCGGGAAAGCGATGAGAATTTACTGAGTGTTTTAGATGTGCTGGATGATAGTGCCCAAAGTTTTAAGAGGGGG